>JAOEHY010034920.1:21979-57010 GCA_025447955.1 Psilopsiagon aurifrons | reverse complement strand
ATGAGGAAGAAATTCTTTACTGTAAGGGTGGTGAGGCACTGGAATGGGTTGCCCAGGGAAGTTGTGAATGTTCCATCACTGGCGGTGTTCAAGGCCAGGCTGGACAGAGCCTTGGGTGATACGGCTTAGTGGGAGGTGTCTCTGCCTATGGCAGGGGGGTGGAACTAGATGATCTTAAGATCCTTTCCAACCCTAACTATTCTATGATTCTATGGTTCTATGATTCTAAAAACTGTGCTTTCCTCCCGGTGCTCCCCAGACATCAGGTCAGGTTGGACTGGCTGCTTTCCCACCTGCTCTATTCAGGATGGCTGCTCAGAGGTTCATGACACTGTCGTCTTATTCAAAAGCTTAGGCAGGTGTAAATGCATTTAACCAGGGACATCACAGCCCATGTGTTAAAACTGAGGCTGGGTTCCTCTGAGGTGAAAACACTGTTCAATAAACAGCCACCAGAAATGCACTGAGAAGCATTAAGTTCCTTCTACACTACCAGAAGATTAATGCAGTATAAATAAAGCCCTTGACAGAAGTGATGAGTTCCCTCCATGGGTCCAAGCCAAGCAACTCCCAAGCAAGGACGGAGACACCAATGATCTGCAGCAAAATGACAGCTCCGACGTGCTGCTTTTTTGGTTTCTGCACTTGCTAAAAGCTGTTGGTCTCCCCTCAGGGTGGGACTGAGCCTGCAAGAATGGTGGGCACTGGGATGCCAGGGCTTTTTAAGGGGCAAACACTGTGCCCAGGAGAAGACAAAGGGAGGGCAGGGTGCCATTTCTCCCCCTTGCAGGAACAAAAGCAACAACTGGACCCCATATGATTGCCCTCGAGGTCACCCTGCACCCAAGGCCCTGCATCCAAACATCTCTGGCTGCCAAATCTATATGTGCTGCCAGAGATACCAAGCACAGAGCTAAACACATGGTCTTTTTCAGGAAGACCCCATCTGCAGGGGGGAGAGAGCATGGATTTGATGAAAGCCACCAGAGATACTTGTGTGGCAGAGGGATGTTTGTTAGGGGCAGGCGGGGGCACAGCCCTGCTGTGAAAGCTCAGACACTTCTGTTGGGCTGGTAAAGCCCCAAGCCTCTTGGGCTGCCAAAACCACCCCAAAATGTTATGCCATTGGCACAGCGCTTGTTACAGCTCAGATTTAGCATCATAACTACTGGAATTTCTTAAAAAATTAAAAAAAAAAAAAAATAGCCAACAAACCAACAGCAATAGAAATACCAGAGGCATGGGGAGACCCAACCCACAGAGTTATGCCAGACTCCATCCCAGCTCCATCACACGCCTGGAGGAAAGAGGCCACTTGGCCTCAGCCTACCCCTTGTTTTCTTTCGCAGCTAAAAAAAGGACTTTTAAATGACTTTAAATAACTCTGGCAAATCCCAAACCAGCTATGCTGCCCTTCCCAGCACCAGAAGCCCTCCACAGGGACAGAAGAGAGCAGGTGCAACACAACTTGCTTTCCTGTGGGGCATCAGAGCTCTGGCTCTCCTGATGAAAAGGAAACATGAGCAAAAGGGTGTCCTCTTGCAGTACCAACCGCTGTATCAGCAACTTCCAACCTCTCTTTATAGCGTCGCTGCCCTGTTTGCTATTAAATATACTCCTTTTGTGTGGAATGATGCTATTAAAGCAATTTGGTCATCTGGAGCCAGGCAGTACTTCACCCGATTACTTCACAGTTTAGGTTATTTCCATCACCCCCCCAACCTCCCCCCTTCTACTTTCAAGTACTTCTTTCTTACTTGCTCACCCCTCTTTCTGCTCCTGCATCAGCAGCAGGGACTCCCCCAGCCCTCCCAGCCCTGGGTAGGACATGTTCACTGTGGGAGGTGGTACCAGCTTTTCTCACCCCTCTGTAGTGGGGAGCCCCAGAGTAATGCCAAAACCCGGGTTATCATCTGCCCCATCTTCAGCAGTGTCAAAACATCACTGGCCAGGCTACAGGAAAAGGAGCATGAACATTCTCTCGCCACCTAATGATAAGACCATCTCAAACATCCAGAAATCTACAACCAAAAGGTGCTCAATAGCTTATTGCCCAGCTCAGAAACATGCAGAGTGAAATAAACAAGAAGGGTCAAAAAACACCACTTCCCTGGAGAAAACGTTAAAAATAACTGTTTTCCAAGCTTACACATGCTTTGGAAATTTTGACCAAGATTTTCAGTAATAGAAATATTTTACTTGCTTGAAAGCAATTCAAAGAATAACTTTTTGTCCATCTCCAACAGAAGGAATTATGTCTGACAGCTAATCCAGGCAATTACATGCAAGGTAAATTGTGACCTTGGACTGAGAAGGAATTAAAGCCATTTTAGCAAACACAGCTAAATAACTCCCCTACCTTTGCTTAAGCAAAGCCAACTGGATACATTCGAGCCTTGGGTGACATGGTTTAGTGTGAGGTATCCCTGCCCATGGCAGGTGGGCTGGAACTAGATGATCTTAAGGTCCTTTCCAACCCTAACTATTCTATCTATCTTTTCCAATGAATGACTTGTTTTCCCAGTGCACAGAAAAGTCTATACATAAAACACCTCTAGGAATCTTTAACACAGATTTTCTCTAGTAAGTGACAGACTGAAGCATAACCTTTACTTTCACTGCATTGCATCGGCAGATTACTTCAAAAGCTTCATCTTTCAAAAAATTGTTTCTTCCCACTCAGGCCAGGATGGCACCCACAGAAGAAATCCAACCTAAGACACCAAAAAACTTCAGGGGATTCAAGCCTGTGCTGGTTTACTCTTTCCTAGGTTTGCACTTCAGCATGCATGAGATGTGCATGGTTATGTCAAAACAACAACTCCAAAACCAAGACTCTACTTATCTCTGTGGGACATGGGCAAAGGACAAGGCCGCAAGGAGAGAGCCTTTTACTCTAATGCTGGAAACTCAGTTCCAATTAAGATAATGAACTTTTGCTCATTAGTGTGGATGCACTTGAACCTCCTTTCTCCCATAAGGAAAGAAAGGGAGCGTAGATCCCTCAAGAAACAGGGCAGATTTCGGCAGGTGCATCAGGCACAGTCCCTTGCACACCCTTCATGCACCAGCCCAGCAGCCTTCCCCATGCTGGGGTGGTTTCCCCATCCCCACGAAGTAGAGGGCATGAGGAAGGAAAGACTCCTACCTGAGCAGAGGACTCCCTTGTACCTGGCGCAGGAGAAGTCGTCACACTCGCAGAAGGGCCCATAGATGTTCCCAAACTCGCTCTCGTAGCAGAGGCACTGGTTGCAGCTGCATTCCCCTCTCCCGCTGCAGAGGGGCTTGCCCTCTGCCTCCCGGCACATGGCCTGGTGCACATCCCCGCTGGCACCCTCCTCACACTCACACCTAGCCCCCAGGTAGCCAGCGTCACACTCGCACAGCCCGCAGGTGTAGGTCCCGTTGCCGCTGCACTTGCTGCTGGCCGGCATGGCGTGGCCGGTGCAGTCACAGAGGCAGCTGTAGGTCACTGCCACCTCCAGCGTGTCCCGAAAGCCAGCGGGCTTGATGGTGAAGGTGTGGGAAGTGTCCTCAGCAGGGCAGCTCCGTGCCTCCACCGCCACCTCGAAGGAAACCTGGGGGTGCAGGTTGAGATGCAAGTTAACACATACAGCCACAAAATGCCCCTCAAGATTGCCCTGGTGAGAAAGGCAGGAGGGAAGGGAAAATGTCCCAGGGAAAAGTCACGGAGCATTCCCTGGAGCATGGCCATGATCAACACATTGAACTTCACTGCCGGCTGTGCAAAACTCCCAAAACAATTCTACTCCATAGCTCCATCTCTGGAAGTGCTCAAGGCCAGGATGGATGGGGCCTGGAGCATGGCAGGGGGTTGGAACTGCATGATCTTGAGGTCCTTTCCAACCTAACCCATTCTATTATTCTCTGATTCTGTAATTGCATATCTAAAGATGGCATCTGCAGCTCAATGCACTGACATTTGCCAGTCCCATGAGGCATATGGCAACCTAACATTTAAAAACTCTTCACTGTCAGCCATTAGCAGTAATTTTGCCTATCAGGGACTCCATTTTCCTGTGAAGTAGGTACCTGCCTATTTCCATGAAATAAACACAGCAAAACTCTGGCAAATAACCCAGTTTTCATGCTATTGAAATAATAAACTCTGTGGGAACCAAGAACTATCAAGGACAGCACAAGGGCCCAAGGTGCCTAAAGATCACAGGTTTAGAAGGTTTTACGGGAATCCTCATCTGCACATGGAGGTGTGTATCAATTACAGTTTCAAGCTTTTAGCATGCTGCTAACAGGCCAGTTTTGATGGATGCTTCTATTAAGACTGTCTTCAGAAGGGTTATACTTCATTATATGGTTATACACCACCCCCTACTCATTTTCTGTTACCACAATTAAGTATCAGGCGTTTTCTTCTTGGGAAAACCAAGAACAACCTATGGCCACTTGCTTGGCCCCTGATTTAATCCTGCTGTTTTGCAGGGTGGGGGTCAGGTCTGGGGCCAGCCAGTGCTGCCTAGACCTGCTGGTTAGCAAAGAGGATTGATCTTACTCCAAGGAAACGGGCCCCCTTCCTCGGGATCAGGAGTGAATGATTTTTCTCTTGAGACATTCGGGGTAACACGAAGCCCTGGCTGCCCGCACCATCCCACCAGCCAGCACCGCAGCCAGCCCCAGCTGGGGGAGCTGCACCCCCAGGAAACCTCCCCAGACCTCCTCCAATTCCCAAGGCCTGAAGCAATTAGCCAAAGAGCTCAAATTACAGACATCAGAAAGCAAGCTAAGGGAATCTGGGTAATCTTGCTCCTTTTCACCCACTGCCCCAGGAATAAGCCCCAGGAAATAAGGATCCAGTGCCAGCATTATTCTCCTTAGGGAAATTTTCTTAGCAGGAGTCAAAACTTGATCCATGTGGAAGCAATGGGGCACAGAGCAGCTGAACAAGAGAGGTTAGAGGAACAGGACCCTGATGATCCTATGGCACATCTGCCTGTGCGGACACTCAGGTGCACCTAAAATGGGAAAGGTATCAGTGCCAGCTCCCTGTTGCACCTGGCACCAAACCCCTTTATGGATTAGCTACAGTGTCTGGAGTGACCATTTGGCTTGTGCCAGAAGCCCAGGATCAAACACCAGATTAACTCTGCTACCTTGGGGACTCGCTGTGCTGTGGGGACAAGGAGCTACAGGGATTGCTTTCACCCACCTATCAGCCATTGGCGATCCAGGAAAGTCAGCTAAAAAAGCAGAGGCCACCTCCTTTTTTAACACTTTGCTTAATCCTTTTTTGGCAGGGGAAAAGTCCAGCTACTGCTGACTCTTTCAGACTATTTTTATATGTCTCAGGGCTGAGAGCTCTGGTATGTTTGCAAAGTCACTCTTCTCAAATAAGGCAATCAGGCTGCTAACAAACTCGCACCCGCATCCTCACACGCAGAAAAAGACTGGAGAAAGGGAGAACGCTCCCCACTATCTGAGCCATCCTACCCCATCCTGCAGTCCAGCAAGTCATTTATCTGTATTTCTATACAAAGCAAACAAAACAAGCAAAGCTTAGCTTCTCTTGATTTCTTATAAAGAAATCATAGGATGGATTATGCCGTGTATACAGTTAAATTTAAGGGCCAAACTGCACTTTTTATGTGTGCTACTATCCAGTAACCTTAGGAACCGAACACATGAGAGGAGGATTGCTGCCTTTCTGAGTACCCTGTCTTTTTTTGCAATACTTCTAAAGATAACCATGACCTCTTCACACCAGGAAAGACAAATTTAGATTAGAATCACAGAATCATAGAATCATTTAGGTTAGAAAAAGCCCTTAAGATCATGGAGTCTCACCATTAACACATCACTGCCAAGTCCACCACTAAACTCTGTCTTAAAGTGCCACATCTACATCTTTCAAATACCCCCAGGAATGGTGACTCAACCCCTTCCCTGGGCAGCCTGCTCAAATTCTTTGTAATCCTTCCAGTGAAGAAATTGCTCCTAATATTCAATCTAAACCTACCCTGTTGCAACTTGAGACTGTTTCCTCTTGTCACAAGAGACCAGTCACCTCCCTCCATCCTCCTTTCAGGTAGTTACAGAGAACAATAAGGTCCCCTCCTCCAAGCTTCCTTTTCTCCAGACTAAACACCCCCAGGTCACCTCATCAGACTTGTGCTCCAGACCCTTAACCAGCTCTGTTGACCTTCTCTGGACCTGTTCAGCAACTCAACGACTCTCTTGCAGTGAGGGGCTCAGAACTGAGCACAGTATTTGAGGTGCAGCCTCACAAGTGCTGAGTACAGGAAGACAATCACTTCCCTAGTCCTGCTGGACACACTATTTCTGACACAAGCCAGGATACTCAAACAATAACAAGAAAACCTTGAATATTTAATGGCCCAGGAAAAGACCAGCAGACCATGGCAATAAAGATGTCATGGATGGCAATGTGATGTGAATACATGAGATTACAAGGAAAAAAAAGCACCCTTTCTTGACTATTGTGTCCTGCTGCCTGACCAAGACCTTTTGGCTCAGGGTGCTATAGACAAGACATGGGTGTTCCCTCTTTCCTTGCAGCAGACCTTGGGCTGATCTGTATCACCCAGAACCACTTCTAGCAGGGCCACTCTCTGTGGGTTTTTCTATTAATATGGCACAAGGACAGCAGAGGAAGATGAGCAAAGCTGCATTTCATCACCTTGGACCACTCATCAGGAGAGGTAAGCATCTACACAGAGGGTGAAACAGTCCCTCAGGGGACAGACCAAAGGGCACACTCACCGTATCTCCTATTTTGAGATCCCCACACTTCCTGAGCCCAGGATAGGACAACCCATCCTGGCATGTGGCAGTGAAGGTCAAGCCAATGTCCTCAGGACTGTCCCAGACTGTGAGCTCCACCTTGGACCGAATACTCTAGAAACACAACAGGAAAGCAAACTGTCAGGTTCCCAAAGGCCAGCGAGTTTCTTCTGCTTCAGTCTCTCCTGATGTTTCCAGAGTGTCTAGAACATCTCTGCACCTACATGAAAAAAAAAAGTCACCCCTGCACACACACTGACATTTGGGTTGGGTATAAATGGAGCACCTCTGAGCTAATGGTCAGAGCCTCCTGCCCACATCTGCACCTCCTCCTTCCCATAAACCAGCCCCTCAGTGAAGTGCAAAGCCTGATTCTGCACTGGCAGTCTTCCTGTGACACGTCATATAGCACGAAGAAGCTGTAAAACTGCACTAACTCTGTCCTGCTTTCTTGATTTCATCCAGTTGGTCAGGAAAATGTATTTTCCTTCTCAGGAGACAATGCCAACCAAAAAGCACCCTTTCAGATACATCAGCTGGAAACACCACCATGGGGGGAGGGGGAGAAGTTTCTTTTTTTTGCAAAACTTTTCAAAGTGAAAAGCTTTGTCCATCAGAGGTTTTGGTATGTTTCTACCCCCTTCCTTCTGCTTCTCTTTTCTCCACCCTGCTGCACACACAGACTTTTAAGGTCAACCAAAATGAAGTTTATTAATTCAGAATGACATTGTTTTGTTTAACTCTTCCAGTGGCTGGAACTGATTTTTTTAAGAGTAGTGTCCAAAACCGACACACATTTGCAAAATGGAGCTTTTTGTACAAACACATTTATTTTCCAAAGCCAGCCTGCAGCTCCATCCTTCTCCTCTTTGTTCCCAGCCCTCATCAAAGTGTCTGGATTAAGGAAAAGTGCTAGTTCAGACCTCTTGCCAGTCCATATGATAACAAACCCAGGGTTCACATGCCAGCAAAGAGCTAATGCTTTTGGAAAGAAAAGGGACATATATGAGTTTTCAGTAGGTGAAAGTAAGCAGCCCTTGAGGAAAGCTGCTGTAATGGAGGAGCTACCATGAGGTGGCAATTTGGACCACACATAACATCCACTGCCTGTGGGCTGAATGCTGTGCATGCCAGTAAAGCTGAGCATATTGCTCTGCCCAAAATTATCACATAGAAATTAGCTGTCACACTGATGAACTTTCCCAACTTCTTGCCCAGAGCATCTAATCTAGGCAGAAGACAGACACCAGGCCAAGGTTTTTTTCTCAGTGAGGGCAGAGAAAAAAGCAGTCCCTGGTTTTTGGAGGATGAGGGGGAGGAGACGTGAAGAAGAAGAGATGGGGGAAAGGGATCTCAGGGGTAACATAAGCCCTGAGCAAGCCTGGTGTATGCATTGGTGGAGTGAAGCAGATGAGATTGGACCAGAGACAGCCGAAGTATCAAAGTGGAGAGGCTGAGCCCGGGAGGGGAGAGCCTAAGCCCAGGCCCAAAGCATCAGCCACTGCCATTCCACAGGGGAATCATAGAATCACTGAATGGTTTAGGTTGAGAATGATAGAATGATTTTTGGTTGAAAAGAAGATGGTCCCCATTGCGTATGAAAAGTTTCTCCAGGCTCAGTTCCCTTTCTGTAAAGAATATAAAAAGCTTCACTCCCACTTGAGAACAGAACTTTTAACCTTCTCTCTCAGTGAGAATTCCTCCTTCATTTCAGGAAGAAAACGAAGCTACCAGGATGAGATAGACTTGGTGGTACCAGGTTTCATGCAGCCCCAGGCTGCCCACAGCACAGACAGGAGCTGCCAGCTTACAGCAGCATGTCCAGGGTCCAGCCCACACCCACCCAGCCGAACAGGCAAGAAACCAGCTCCAGTCTCAGCAGCAGCAGGTCATCCCACACAGCAACTTCTTTGGGGCACTTCGGTCTCAACATGCTAGTAGTTTCCAACCAGCTGCACTGGAAAGCTCGCGAGCAAAGATAAGGAGGGAGCAGGGGTGGGGGCATCAGATATCCCTGGCAGTTTTCATCAGCTTATATCTATCTGCAAAGGCTTAAGAGGTGATGAAATGGAGGAACAGATGCATGTAACAGCTGGAAACTGAGGCTAAGTTAGGTTTTCATGCAATGGCACAGAAAACGCATGCAAAGTCAATGTGGAGTGAATGTTCACTTCTTTCTTCCTAGCAAAGCATCTTAGTCACAAAATCCTCCTTCCTCAAGGGAACAAACTGGGACAACTGGGCTTTTGTTTTGCAGGATCTCCAGGGCCTCACTAGCAGTGTTAGCTGCTTATTGCCTTTCCTCAGAGGGTGCAGCTTTGGGAAGCATTCTTCCAAGGGCACAAACAAATGCTGCTTTAACTGCAGAGAGATGTAGGGGAAGGAAAGATGAATGTTACAGGTCACACAAAGCACAGCACAATCCTACATCACCTCTGGATGTGTAAACTCCTCCAAAGAAGTACTTCCTCACTCCCTTGTTAAAGAACATAGTACCAGGAAGAACTTGCAGCCATCAAAAACTGAAGAACTTTATCTGGAGGCTGATACATTATGGGGTCAGATCTCCATGCCCAGCAACAAAACAGCAATATCCTTCCAGAAGCATGAAGAGCTGACCCATAAGAACTAAGGGAGAAATCAAGAGAAGTGTCCACAACTAACTACCCCCAAAAATGTGCAATTTAGCTGCTTCCAATTGAGCTACTTCTCTAATTTCCATGGAGATGGACAACATCAGGTCAGCAGTACAACTGCAGGTACTTTGCTGTCTTCCACAGGACTCACTGCAGCAGGCCAGGCTGCACTGGCAATGCCGCATATGCAGGACTTGTTTAGGACCCAAGAGAGATGGTGATGCTCACGGGGTGCTGAGAACCAATTTGCGCTGCATGGAGACCAACAAAAGGATGTGGAGCCTGGTCACATCTTCAGGAGGCCTCTTAACATCAGACAGCAAAGAATCTGTTTTACCTATCGGTAGGGTGCTTAGAGAGAATTCTCTTAGATCAGGACTGTATTTTGAGGGTAACTCTGCACACAAGAGATGTGGGGTGAAATCTCTGCTGTGCTGCAGGATCCCTTGGGTATCCCCTGCTCCTTCTCCACCTCACACACCTTGCTTCCATCCCAAGGGTGGATGCCCCAGCTTCAGCAGTGTGCAAAGCACTGTGGAAGGAGGCGGCCAAGCCAGGTGGAACACGCTGGGGAGAGGCAAGCCAGCAGAGCTCTTGGCACTTCACATAGCAGCAGCTGTGGAATTCAATGCACTTACATTGTATGCCTTGACAATCAGCTCGATGATGTTCTTGGAGTCTTTGTGCAAGATCTCCACGGTTGTCCCAGGAATCAAGGCAGTGAAGTTCTTGGGGAAAAAAAAGTAATTAAAGAAAATGCAGAGAGTAAAGCAGAGGGTGAGGAGGGACCAACCCCATGTCAGGAACACCGGCCACACACCCTGCCCCATTGTCTGATGGTGTGCACAGTACGGGCTGGCTCCTGCTAAAGTGGAGCTTTTGAAAGCAAAGCATAGCTATTGCCACACGTCAGACACTGAACAAAGCTCACAGCCATGAGACAGGGACTAACAGACGTGCATCTGCTGCCAGAGGAGGCAAGACCCAGCAGCTGTGCACCCTGGAGAGCCGGCACCACGGGCAGGGAGGTGCGGCTGTGCTGTCTCGCCTCAGACCCTGAGCCCCCCTGGAGAGGGTGCAGAATGAGCTCAGCGCTCCTGCTCTCCGCCGGCCGGCGAGCATCTCGACCGTAGCAACGTGGCTGTTTGTTGATTTAGCTCAAGCCTTTAGGGCCAAAGCAGAGGTTTCCGAAAGCAACCCCGCCTCAAACACCTCCCCTGCACCCGCGTTAGAAAGAAACCCCATAGGGCAATGCCAGACACAAGCTCACATCACCTCCTCCTTTCAGAGGGAAGAGCAGGGATGGTGAGGGAAGTTCAAGTTGTATGTGGCACATCAGGGCCCTGGACTCTGTGATGGAAAAACACAGCCGGGCAGAAACTCTGCACGCGATTAGGTAATGGGATTAAGTCACTGCAGAATGGGCTGAACAGGTCTCTGCTCTCTCGCATGCTGCATGGCTGGCAGCCATCCCAACATCAGGATTAAGCTGGAGGCTATTTTAGGTTTTCACATGCTCACTAACATACGTATCTGTTTGCTCTAAGCAGCTGAAAGGACTGTGGAGATGGACAGAGGGCTGAGCCTCGCCTGCCTGCATCTGCCTGCCCCTGCCAGCCCTGTGGGCAGCATTTGGCCATGCACACATGTATTTGCAGCTGCACACATCTGTGCTTGTGGCTGCAAACATACATGCTTGCGGCTGCCTCTGCTCCACAGTGCCAGGCAGGAAGATGTTCCAAGAGGCTTTTAAATCTCCCCCCCAGCCCTGGCAGCTCAGTAGCACTTACCTTGTACAGGATGTAATGATTTTTTGTAACCGCGAAAATCAGGTGGATGTTGTTTTCAGCAAGTTTCTCCCCAAGAAGTGCCAGGGAAGGATAATCCTAGGTGCAAAAAAAGGGCAGGAAAACTGATGGGTAACACAGAAACAAAGACTAATTTCATTGCTCTTCAACAGGAAAATTCATTCCAGACACATGGCATGTTTCACTGTGGGATGAAGTCCCTGATGTAACATCACGATTTCAACTAAAATAGCAGAAATTCTGTCATCTCTTAGATATTTCTGCTTCACCCTTCACTAGAATATATGACTGACAACACCATCAGCTGGATTTTTTTCTTTCCTCTTTCTGCTTTGCCAACAGCAGACTGAAATGTGTAATAAACTGGCTGCTATCTTCATCAAGGGATACTATCTTGCATCAAGGGATGCAAGGCAGGGATCTAGGACTGCATTAAGCAGAAATGTATGATTTTCCTCCCAAAGTGGAAACATCCATTACTTGCTCTTTCTGCACACTGGAACCATAAAGAGATTACAATAAGCTCTTTAATTCTTCAGACTTCCCTGACAGAGAGGGTGGCAGGAAGATACTGCTGTAGCTACGCATAAGCAACAAAATAATGAACCAGGACTCAGTTTCAAGTGATCAGCTTGAGTTTAAAACCCCCGGCTGCTTCTCAAGTGCCTTCCTCAGGGAAAATCACCGAATTTCCTTGCAGACTGGAGGGCTGATTGGCAGCCTCCAAGACTCAAACATAGCAATACTAAGGCAGCATCCCCATGCCAGCTTGGCAGCTTCAACTCTGTGTCAGTTTGGCGACTGTGCTCCCTTATGTATATGCTTGCTAGGTGGGTGCAAAGGGGTTTCTCATGGAGCCTAGCCTCTGGCCATAATACAGCCATTCAGAAGTCACCTCCCCTTAGAGGGTGACAGCCATCCAGAAACAAAAATCATAATCAGTGCTTGTGATCTGCTGAGTAAAGGGCCATTCTGAAGAAGCATGTGATAAGGCAGCAAGCAACTACTCACTCATCCTGGAAGTGTTCTCTGCTGAGTTTAAATGAAAACCAAGAAAGGCTATTTTGCCTGTTTGTTACCAAGACCTATGTTAAGGAGAACCTGAGAGTCCACTGGACATCTTAGAAAAGGGATGTCATTTTTTTGTTTCCCCTATGCTTTGCAAGCAAAATATGATGCTCTTCCGAGTTACTTTTCCCTCCCTTGCAATAAGCCCTGGAGGAACTCGGTAAGCTCTTAACTCACTTTTGAGCATCACAGGAGCATTCAGTGCAGGGGATGCCCAAGGGGAACAGCAAATTTTATCTGCAAACTGCAGAACCAGGTGAAACCATGCTGGTCAGGCACTATGCTTGCCAGAAGCTGCAGGAGTCAGGGGTGGCTGGTCTCTAGAGAGGTCCACCAACACCCCAAGGTCTCCAAGGGCTGGAGCACAAGTCCCTCCTCACCAGCTGGCTGGATGCACTGTACTCGTTGGCTTCATTCAGATGGCACTGGCCATCATGGGGTTGCACCAACCCCCCCAGCTTCCCATCCAGGGCTATGTGGGGCACATCATCCGTTGTGAAGACCAGCAGGTGAGATGCCTCCTTACGCCAGCCAATCTTCTCCTGGGGGAAAACAAAGCCGTGAGACAGCTGTCTGCCCCTGCCAACCCCACATCTCACCTCTCGCGCTACACAAGGTCCCAGCCACATGCCCAGCCAGCAGCAGACCCATTAGCACTAATTAGAGGAGTATCATGCTCCTGTCCACCCAACCCTGGTAAGAAAACAAAATGTCAGGGGCCCAGTGAGCATTTCCCAGCATCTCCTTCCAAGACACTTAAAAAGGCATGAGGAGGTATGTGGACTGTCCACCAGACCTTCTCTACCCAGATCCAAGAATAAGAATTTCAGCTGCTTTTATAGCCAAAGGAGACCTGCCAACTTCCTCCACACACATTTAATCTGACCTTGTTTCCTCAGTTCTGTGGAGCAGCCAAGGCAACAGCAAGAACTGCAATACCCCCCCTCAGCATTTTCATTACCACCTGCTCTTAAAGGCAGTTTCTGAGCTGTGATGCACAAAGTAGGGTCCTGCCTAAGGGGACTGACTTTGGTGCAACCACACATATGTGCAGTCACTTTGCCCTGGCCCCTTTCTGCACACAGTTCTGGAAGCCATGGTGTCTCCAAACCTTTGTTGTGCACTACTTCACTTGCCCCAAACAGCTCAATCTCACCTGCACCACAGCCCAGAAGAGCAGGGACACACACAGCTGGAGCACAGCCAAGCAGCAGGACCTTTGGCAGTGGCTGACTGCACTAATCCAAGCACAACTGCCCTGCACAGCTCCACTGTTCTGCCTATTTAAAAACTTGCTAATTCTAAGCCATGCTCTATCGGTCCCTATGAAAGCACTGAGATGTTAAAGATAGCACAAGCATCAGACATTGTCACCATTTTTGCATGGAAAGAGGTGCAGGGAAAGATTTTTTCCAAGTAAAGGAGTAGGATCTAGATATTAAACATTTCTGTCCCGTGGAGCTTCCCCAGGTTTCCAGCTTTGCATTGGCCTGAGAAGCAGATCTGTACCTGCAACAGCACGTTGAAGCAGTTTGTTGCAATGGAATTGAAGGAAACAGAGAAGCACAAAGGAAATTTTTGGAAACCATAGCACTGCAGTACAGTCCCCTGCGCTCTCTGGCTGCTCCTGCTGTCAGCTCCTTGCCAAGCCAGGCAGGCCAAGGCTGGCTCCTGCCATGGCAGAGACCAGAGCCAGAGAGCCCAATCTCCCACAGCTTCCCCTTGGGCTGGCTACCCTACCCATCTGCCAGCGAAGATGCAGCCGCAGACCTTCCCTCCCCACACACATACAGCATCCCCCTCCCTCCAGCCTCCAACTCAGAGCAACACAAATCCCTTGTGAAAGGATGGGGGAAAATCTAGTAAAATCTTCCTGATGGGAATGCAGCACAGATGAATATAACCAACTCCTCCAGAGCTTACTGCTCAGCTTATTTAGCAGAATCTGAACTCTGCCTTGTTTTACAGTAAGATAGATACTAGCCTATGGGCTGCCAAAGCACAGTTGTAACGATACTTCCTATGGAAAGCATTGGCGTGGGCATGGCAAGAGGGCAGAGCAGGCAGAAGGGTGTGGAATCACAGCCACCAGTACGATTTCTGCCTGCAAATGTGAGTCATAGCCCAAAGCCTGTTGATCTTTCCAACAAATATAAAACTCTTGCTTCAAGGACACTATTCCAGAGTAGGTTAATTTTTCCTCTCTAATGCAGAAGGCATTCTTATTTTAATGGCATTTTAAAGACCCACAAAACGCAGATAGCCCATAGGAAGAAATCTTTAGCAACACATATCCTTTGCCATATACCAGCACACTACAGGCCAGCTCAGTGTGGAATGAGGACTTTTTTGCTCTGGGAAGCAGAAGTCATTCTACTGAAATGATCCCACTGGATAAAAGGCAAAATCTTCATCCCCAAATGTAATTTCTTAAGAATTCACCCAGAAGTGATTACAGCTCTCACAATGCAAGAGGCAGTTCTTGGTCTACTCAGTCACCAGCATATCGAAAGCTGGTTTTTTCTTTTTTTAATGTTGCAGGCCAAGAAACTCTCAAAGAGATTAAAAGGATTAATCTGAGTTTCATTTCCTTAGAAATGCACTATGCACAAAGAAAGCAGCTATGAAGCTACTTCAGGTGTGATGCTGCTGTTTGCCTCCCTAAGCCCACCTTGCAATCAGACAGACAGACTCTCCGTGCCTCCAACTCACGGTTTCACACATAAACAACATCCAAACAACTTTGGTTGCTCAGTTCTGCAACTCAGCTTCCAAAAAGCAACAAGCCCTCACAGCTCCAGCGCCAACATCCGGGCACTGAGAACATTTGATGGCTTGAAGCATCAGACTAGGGTGTCTCAGGTGGGGTGGCCAAGTTAGTGTCAGTGCCACACTGGAAGAGCTGAAGACCTATGGAAAAAGTGCCCGGAGAAGCCAGCACGCCAAGGCGCTACCACATCTCACTCTGCCTCCATCAGCAGCTTCCAGGCGTTGGAAAATACAGCTCTTCAGCATGCGGTTTCCACTGTGAAACCCAGAGCAGCACTCTGCTTTGCTTAAAACAAATAACCAAAGAGACTTCCATTTATTTTTACTGGACTGGGACTGTTGAACAAAAACCCCTGCACTGACATCTGCCCCCTCATCTGGATTTTGATCCTCATGGGATATAAAGGATTTTGAAAGCAGGGGTAGGACCTGACCAAAAGCAGAGTGAGGTAAGAAGACATGTCTCTGCAGGGCTGGGCATGCCACAAATGCTGCCCCTACTCCTACAACCAGCTGCAGTTGCCTCTTGTACCCCAAAAGACCAGCTTCTCACTTAGAGCCGAGAGCGACCGGCAGAACTGGCACAGCTGTCCCCGCCCAGCCCTCTAAATCATGTTGAAAAGGCTGCAAAACCCTGCACCAGTATTTCCAAGCCTGACATAAATATCTAAATTTAGGCTTTGAGTGCTGAGTAAAAACAGCTCAATTGCCAAGACATCAACTGCCAGAAGAGCCCCCTGGATTCATCAGTATGTGTAAAACCCCACCTCTTTCTCAGGTGCAGACCTTTTTCGAAGGAAGAAACAGATAGAGGTACAAGGCAAGTACGCCTTAGAGATTAAAAGCCAAAACCTTCTTCGTTTGGCATAGCTCTGAAAGACACCTCTGTGTCTCCCAGATGTCTTGGCCATCTCCATATACCAGTCTAGCAAGTGTCAATCAAACTTAGTTCAAAAGATGCTTTATTTTCTAATACAGCATTGTCTCCTTGCTGCATCTTACTATGTAAGATCTGAAACTTATACATACCACTGAGCCATATGATGCTTGCACTTAAAAAATGGCAGAGGACTGAAATATCAGAAATGGAAAATGCAATTACAGAAGGTTGATTAATATTCCTGGCTTACCATTTTAGCATCAGGATAAAGGCTTATTGTCTCTGGCTCTTCATTGCCTCCAGAATAACATACCGTATCTTCATCTTTCAGAAACAGGCCAAGCCCTGGGCTTGCTTGTCAGTCTGTATTAGCTGTACAAACTTTCCCCACAACTTGGGTTGAAAACCAGGCCAAAAAAAATTACGTGATCATTACAGAGCTCTTAGACAGCTCTTGCAGAAGAAACACTTTACATGAATTACAGTATGTAAATACCTCGTCAACAGAGTAGGTATTGTTTCTGACATCTCACTGCCTGAAGGGGAGGAGAAGACCACACTTAGACACTGTGGCTTGGAAACAACAAGACTCTGGAATGCCATGGCCAGCTTCCCCTTGGATGTCCCCCTTGATGCCATGCACTCTGCTGCTGAACACAAAGTACTTCATGTTCAGCACCCTCCTTCACCCTGAAGGCAGGGCACTTCCTAAGGTCGTAACTGCCCTAAATCTTGGGTTCTGAATGTGATAGAGAGGGTGAAAGCCGGAAGAAGCTTGAATATGCCAGTGAGACGCAATGGGGTGCCACAGTAGTGATGAGGAAACCCACTCCAGAAGTCACCAAGATATCTGTACGCTGCTCTCCCTGCATCGGGGAAAAACAGTTCTTGACTTACTAGAAACTACTGTCTGTGCAGGGTTTAGTCACTATGACGCTTCCTTAATCACCACTGGATGCAAAGATCATCCTCTTCAGGAAGCAACACTTTACTGCCACCCCAGATGTCTGTCACCTTCATCGCCTTGATGGTGCTGGGCCCCACCACAACCCACATCTGCAGACCAGTCTGGGCCGTTTCAAGGGAAATAAACCACTAAGTCCCCGTTTTGGCTATGGAGCTTAGGAGGTCAATCAGCTGACCTGAAATTTTGGCTGTCCTAAGTCTGGATGGACATAGCCTTTGTTGCTCATGCCTGTGATTAACAGGCAGCTGCTCCACCCGCAGCAAGGGGCTGCCAAAGCAGCCCAAGTCATGACGCAGCCGTTTCTCCTGCCTTGCACACTGGTACCACTGACTTTCTTTCCCACACCCAAGCCCCAGTAATTAAGTAACTGCCATGGCTGCACAAATTTCCCTGTCGTCACCTGCCACATCCTGCCAAGAGCC
Organism: Psilopsiagon aurifrons; assembly: GCA_025447955.1. NCBI lineage: Eukaryota > Metazoa > Chordata > Aves > Psittaciformes > Psittacidae > Psilopsiagon > Psilopsiagon aurifrons. The sequence continues at coordinate 39,683 of JAOEHY010034920.1, read as the reverse complement.
ATGCAAGCGCACACACTCACCTCTGCTCACCCTGCCTAGAGGGCATTCTGAATGTAGATGGTGAGTGCATCTAAATTAATCTTCTGAATTTAGTAGGGACCAGGCTGTGCACTCAGAAATGACAGTCAAAGATTTTGGTCCTTACCAACAGTTTAAGATGGCACAAATATGTAGAAATCATCTTGCAAGTCTCCTGTCTTCTACTACCACCTCCAAAACAAGCCCTCATAATAGACACCACAGTATTTTTGCACCACAGGACAATGTTGTCCCATTTTTGCAATAACATGGAGGGAAGGACCACAAAATCTACACAGTGGGTGGCACAACTGAGTCACCATCCTGAGATGTCTCTGCTATAACCAAGAGAGCCATCTCTGCAAAACTGAGAAGCACGTTATGCCCAGAGTACTGGGAGAAGTGCTGTAGCTGTGCCAACAAAAATATCTGCGCCAGGCTGGGAGAGGAAAGTTGACTATTGGGTCCCATCAGATCCAGTGGGGCAGGTTAAGTCCTGCCGAAAGCATGAAACGTAAATGAAGCCAACCAAGGTAAGGGAAAATCTGTTTTCCCACAAGCCTGCATCCTATCACTCCTGCAGACGATGCTTATCTCCTGGATCCCAAAATCCAGACCCAGAAGAGAATACAGCTAACAAAAGGACTACACAAGGCTGGATCAAACAAACTCCAAGCTTGACTGTAGTCAAGAAGGAAAAAAAGCAACCAGAGCCATCCCCAGCAAGCAGGGATGTTCCGCCACACAGTGAAGGGGAGCAAACTCTTCCATTCCTGATGCACGAAGGGATAGAGAACAACCCATCTACTTGTTCCAGAAAGATCTTCAGCAAACATTTAAAAAACTCCTAAGGATGTGGCTACCACGGCATCAAGCTGATGAACTCTGCCTTTAACTACTGCTAACAGCTCCAGTTGCGCTGACAAAGAGGAAGAGCAGGCTATCAGTGCCTGGAGGTGGGATCATCCTGCCCCACACACAGAAGGGGCAGATACGAGCAGTAGGAACCAGCTCTAACCCTCAATGTGAGTCAACCACTGCAAGATCTGTTTGACAGGAGGTTCAGAAACACATTGAGCTGACACACAGTGCTGCTGCACACAAGTATATGTGAATTTGCAAAAGTTCCATTTTTACCCACTTTAAAGTAGAAAAAAATATTAACCTTTTTCTCTTTGCCTGTTCATGTACAAAAGAGCATGAAAACAATAGCCTCTACTTTTCAAGGCATTTTATTGGGTTTTGCAAGAAAAATTTAGCAGTTGCTTCCAACAAACGGCATACTGAAGCTCTGCCCTGGTAAAAGGACAGACCAGAAGAAACTCCCTTCTCTTGTTTAAACCCGCAGAAATCAGAACAACTCACCTTGCACACAGCAGCCTGCAAAATTGCATCGAAACCACCCTCTGGAGCGTCTCTGTTGCGGGAAACCTTCTGTTTCTGAACTTCTTCATTGAAACGATCTACTTTATCCGTTAGGGACAGGAGGTGGCGGAAGCCAAAGGATGGGACACAACTGGGGAACAGCTTGTAACTGCAGGAGGAACAGAGGAGTGGTCAGCTGGGAGGAACCACACCAGCAGCCAAGAGCTGCAGAAGCTCTCAGCTCTACCAGGCTGGTCACCTGTTCAGAGGGATGAAGTAGTTCCCAAGGCTCCATGTTTTGGACACTTTTATTTCTGGTTATTTATCTACAAAACCCTACAGTAGAGATATATTTGTTTGTTTTTCTCAGGATCTTTGAGCAGCTGAAGCTCCCAAAGATCTCACCAAGACCAAATATCTCTCTTCATGTAAGGCGTGAGTGGAGACACCAAGCACCAGCCTGCCCTGGGCCACGAGGCTCTGCTGTTTCAGCACCCATAAAGCAGTTTTCACACTGGGAATTCACAGGGCAGGACACAGAGGGTGTGTTTTGGCAGAGCCACCCTCCCCTGTAGCCCTGGAGGGTGGTGTGAGCTATGCCTCACGCCAGCAGAACCGGTAGGCTGGTTTCAAAGGGCGCCACACAAAAGCATCGCTGCCAAGAGCTACTTTTCCCCTGGTTTTCAGTGTGCATTTCACTTAGTTATCCAGTTTTCTTGGCACTACATGCCACTCACTGCACATCACCAGGCACCTTGCAATTGCCCAACATGAGCTGCATGAATAACTAACATTAACTCATGCATCCTCCCACTCTCACTGTCAGCCAATGAGCAAACACCATCTCCACTTCCTTGAGTGTTGCTGAAGCAGAAATTTGGGAGGGGCACCCTAAGGCAAAGAAATGCCTTAGCAGCTTAGCAGGAAAACTTCCTTTTTCCATACAGAACTAGCAGGAGGCAGCTTTGGTGCTCACCACATGGTCGGGAGAGCTCAGCAGAGCAGCTCCCTTGGTGTGGGAAATTAGCGGAGGGAAGAGGGAGACAGGGGTTAAGCAAATGTGTTTAAAAAGGAGTTGGGCTGGCACTAATTCACTCTTATCTTCAAAGATAAAGCCTGGAGAACAATTAAAGGCCTCTGCTGACACATGACCCACTACGGGTAAGTTGTAAGAGGCATTTTACACAAAGGAGTATTTAAAGTTTACCACCACTAGGAACTCAAATCCCTCACAAGGGACCCCGCACAGCTATGCACACACCTAACCACCAGGCAAATCCCACTGCCCTGGGCCGAGTTGGCAATTAGAGCCATCCTTTGTGATCAGCACCTTGTTCAGACTTGCATCCTGCTTGCACCTAGGGCCAAGGCAAGGAGTTTGCAATGTCTGAAACCTCTGCACGGCAGGGTCTCAGCAAGCAGCCCTTAAACTGTATGATACATCTGTGTGGTAGCTTTGCCAGAGCCCTTGTGCAGAAAGAAAACACACACTACAGGGTTCCATCTCCCATGAAGATGTATAACTTAATTCTTTTTTCTTCATTTCACACTCCAGGTTTGCTGGAGCTACAGGCAGCAGCAGGACAGACAATGAATATCCAAGTGACTATGCAAGGGGATGCAGCAGTGTGGGAGGGTTATCTCAGGCTGTAACCTTCACAGGGCGTATCACAGATAGATGGGCAATTAGGTCTGCAGTCTAACAGTGTGCTGTCCTTGTCTTTTTAATTTAGTGTTTGTTTCCTTTGTATTATCTCTTCTCAGTGATACTGTGGCTGCAAGAGGCCATGTCCAAGCTCCCCAGGAGGTCCCAGCTGGGATGCTGAGCCAGCAGCAGGAGCAAGCAGCAAGCTGGGGTAGAAGGAGGAAGCACAAGTTATCTCAGCCAGACCTGCAGGACAGCCATTACTGTGAGGAGGAGGAGAGAGCCTGGACAGGGGGCAAAAAAAACCCACTGCAGCTCATGTTTATTTGCAGCTTTTTCTTAGATCTGAGCAGGCCACCGGACAAAGTCTGTTTTGACACTAGAGACAGCTAGTCACACCTGACAACCCACCTCACCACCACACCAGCAAGTCAACCGGCAGCAGTGACAGCCTGCTTCCAGTGCAGGCAAGGCATGGTGATGCCACCAGAGAACAATGGGGACTCAGCACTCCTGGACTGGGTGAAGAGGAGACAGATGGCAACAGGAACAGGGCACCCATCAGAAAAGCTACACTGGGCAATCCTGTCTAAATGGTTTCCCAAGATCAGGTTGGCTCAGTGTAGCCCATAAGCAGAAAAGCAACCAGCTGGGTAAAACCAAAACAACATGCAACTACCCTGATCACAGTGGGAAAAGCTCAGGCAACAGCTACAGATGCCCTTGATGAAAAAGCATTGCCAGTTTCAGGCAGGGCTTGCTGCAGAGTTATCTAGCTCCATCTTCTCCACCTCTCTCACCGCTCCCCTCCTCCATATGTCACTCTATTTCACTCAGCAAAAGCCATGCCACTTCAATTAAATCACACACCAGCAAAACACAGTGAAACCCAGGCCTCAGCCCCTGAGCAACGTTAGAGGGTCATAGACACTGATGATGATATATATGACTGAGAACATTCCTCTAAGGCCATGCCAAATTTAGGGGGGAAAGAGCTATGAAGAGCATGAGGTACAGCACCATGGTGGCGAGTAACCTCCTTGGCTCAGTCAGCAGTCACTTATGTCTATGCTTCATGGCCAAAGCACGAGTTTTCAGTGTTAAAAATCCATTTGGCTTTCCTCTCTCAACCAAACTGGTGAAAAGAGAATACAGGTAATTTTGTCTGGTCAATAGTCAATATGCAATGAGATGCCGAATGCTTGGTCCACGCCAAGTTAGCCCAGAAACTCATAGCTGATGCAAGCTCTCTTTATCTGCCTCTCATTCGGAAAACTGAAAGGATGCATGTTCGCAGAACTTGGCATCAATTCCTGTAGTGATCTGACAAGGTAAGTAACCACGAACAGCTCAAATAAAAATGCTGACCTTGCTGTCCTCACATGACTAGAAAGCACCCCAGTGGTGAATGAAGAGTAGATGGGTACCACAAAGGTAAATGCCAACAGTGACATTCTGCCGGGAAGGCACCTGCTGCTATATCCATCCTTTCATGCTAACTTCTAAACCCATCTGAGCCTGGACACCCTCCACTACACCCAGTTTTACTCTACCATAATCTCCAATTCAAAGGACTTGATCCTGATTCTGGTTGTTAAAAGGCAAACAAAAAGTCTTGCAAAGACACTAAAAAGCAGAAGAAAACAAAAAAAGGGGGAAGGCACTGATATCATGCAAAGCAAACCACATCATTTGTGTCTTTTGCAACTGCCAGTCTGCTTTCCTTCCACAGCAATAAAGACGAAAAAAAGTGCCTGACGTGTTCAAAACACTTTACAAGAACCCATTTATCAGTACTACAGTCACAAATCTCAGTTCCTCCAAACACTTCTGTTGGGAAAAACATACATTGCTTTAGTCTGCTTATCTGTAAAATGGAGACAAAGAGCTTAATTGATTTACTCAAGGCCAAATTATGACTCAGAGCTAGGACCAGAAATCAAGAATTTCTGGCTCTTCCTCCTTTTTCTTAAAGCCTGTAAAAAAGCCTGCTGTGCCTGCATCCTCTTCAGGTGTGTAAAAGCAGCTTCAGGCTCCTCACACAACAGTTTCCCATCTCTACATGCAGAGACCTCCCAACAGCCACTGCAAAACTGAAAGTTATCCCATTTTGAATCACTCTGGAGCATCATAATGACAGCCATGGCTAATCAGCATTCCCAAAGCTGGGGCTTAAGTGTCGCTCATGATTTAAAGCAAGAATGGGAAGAGAAGACTGCAGCCAGGCTCTGTGCAAACACAGGGCTTGTCCCTTCAAGGGTACACCTACCACTTACCCAATGCAGGGGTTGTTTTGGTATCTTGGTGCTGTGTAGGAGAAAGGAGAAATATTTTTGTCCACGAAAGAGCCAAACCCCAGCCGAAAATTGCTAGTGAGCTTTCGCATCTCTTCAGCCAGCTTCGTCCCCAGATTGCGAATATTATCTAGGTCATCGTTCATGGACAGGGAGAGATCCATCAGGTAGTAGAGGTCCACGGGGTAGTCCTCAACTTGCCGAACCTGAACGCGGAAGGAGGTCTTGTCACCTGCATACACACAAGAGTTGAGCGCAGTGAAAAGGAAACTCCTAGCATACATAAAAAACAGACCACATGCTTTCTCCCCCTCCCCTTCAAAGCAGGTAGATTACTTGCAAAAGAAGAGGCTGAGGGGAATAAGCCTTTCCAAATCCGTCCTTTAGGAGACTATCAGGAAAGCAGGTAATGACTATGGGTCCTCTTAAGCTATGTAGCGTGCTGGCTGGCAAGGAAAAGACACGTTTATGAAGTGTGTGTCTCTATCTTACTTTGGAGATATGGGAAAGGGCCTTTCCATCCCAGCTGAGAGAGCACCTAAGGTGGGGGACACATGAAAAATGCTGCCCCTGACTGTGTACAGGCCAGAGGAGTTTTCCTATGAAACTGGAAAGAAAAGCAAGCAATGTGAACCTCAAATGGATGTTTCAGGGACTACTGGAAGAGGGATGCTGCACACGCTTACTTGGTTATGTCCTCAAAGCAAACCAGGAGCAGTCCAAGCAGTCCTGCACAAAAGAGAGAAGGAGGTGGAGCAGGAGAAGGAAGAGGGTCAGGAGAAAACAGCCAGCATGAGATGAATGCGAGATGTCATCTAAGCAGGGAAGTCAAGTTAAAGCAGACACAGAAGAAACAGCTTTCAAAAGGACCTTTCCCCAAAAAATTACCTGTGCCACCATGACTCTAGAGAAAGGAGAGCAAAAGGGAAGTGAACTGGAAAAAGAAGGTAGTTAGCATCACCTGGTGAAGCACTGAGGCAGACATGAAGCTTCCTGAAGTAATGAACACAAGGGAAGGAGCAGACAGGGCTGTGTCACAGGCTGAGCAAATATGGAGAAGAGCAGAAGAAAGCCTTTCCCCTGGCCTTCCCCTGTGCCAAACTGCTTTCACCAGAGATGCCCTCGGGAAGAGGCAAGGACCCTGCTGGCACTGCCCACATCTGGAAAAAGGTGAAGTGACTTCAAAGTGGACTCAACTTCCCACCAGATGGGCCCTAGTGGAGCCAGAGAGGAGGTGGCAAATGTTTGCCTTATGCTTTGCTGAGAGGTCTTAATAGAAACTCCCGACATAGCGCCCTCAACCCCCAGGCTGATTTGGAGACCCCATGACCCTAAGTGCCACCACAAATCCTTTTCCAGCTAAGTGGGGTCTCAGACCCAGAGACTTGGATCCTCTCAAGACCAAGCTCCCACTCCTGCCCATCCCTCCCAGCTCTTCATGGCCAAGGCTGAACTTCAGGCACTGGCAGGTTTTGTAAAACACTTGTGACTTCCCCTCTTCTTACCCAGAAATGAAATGCACATATTTTAGTATTGTGCAAAAGCATTTCCCTAACTATTTTATTGTTCTCCTCATTGTGTGCAGCAGCACAGCTGCTTCTACTTACTTCCAGCCCAATGACATGCAACGGCAGCAGCATCCCAAAACTGCTGTGCTGGCAAGACACAGTGTGAGGGGCTTTTCAGTCCTGCAGCCAGGAGCCCTGGCACCTGGGGTCATGCTGTGCTGAGCTGCATGCAGGGCCAGTGCATGCCCAGCACACACACTCGGTGAGGGAGCCAGGTTCACAGCACCCTGGGGCATGGGTCGGAGCCTGCCCCCTTTGCAGAGGTGTGAAGGGTTTAGATATGGATGTGCTCTTTGCTCCATCCCTTCTCTGTGTATCTCAGCCAGTTCAGCGCTGGATACCAGAGGAGTCAGCTGCAGCACCTAAACCAAGACCTCCCCTCTAATGATTTCCCAGCACATTTAGATCAAGGGTACTTCCAAGCCAGGTCTTCTTTCCTTACAGATAATTGCACACCCCTGAAACCTGATCCAATACCACCTTACATAGGCAGGGCTGTGAGAGGCACCATGCACAAACAGGCACACATAGGTATTGCCAGGAAATCAGCTGTAGGAAGCAGGAAAATTGCCATCAGTATTCCTCCTTATTCTCCCCAGCTTTCTTTTCTGAGAGGAGCAGGACTTTCCCGGCACAGCACTGAGGTGTGGTATGCAGCAGGATGCAACTCAGCACTGGCCCTACAGTAAGCAAAGTTATCAAGGAGGCTCAACCAAATCAGGTGGGCCTGATGCTATACCTGGCATGCATCTGTAGGAGAGCAAAGAAGATCATAATTTATACAGTGCCAAAACTGCTTGCACTGAGGGCAGAGCAACAAACAGTGCCGCAAAGGATGTTTTTAACTCCGCGAAAATTCATTATTATTTCCTATGTCTATTTTTTCCATTCCTACATATTGTTCCCACCGGAATACCCAACCCTTCCAGAAAAAGAAGAGGTGTCCTGCACTTCCCAACATTTCTGCTTCCAAACATTGCTCTTCACGAGCAGGTCCTAAGATGGGAATTCTTGTGGCAGAAAGGGTACTTGGGAAGCTCTGATCAAACTTCTTAATAGTTACGAATTCATTAGCCCCTGGAAGCACCAAACCTAACAGGACCCTGGGCCTGGTTCTTCTTTCATTCCTATCTGTGCAAATCAATTAACTCACAGAAAATATCGCTAATGTATGCAGATGTAAGTGCAAAAGAATTTATTATTCTCTGTGCACAGTACTACTCTCACACTTCTAGGGACAATTCAGCCCTCTCCTTCCCCACAAACTGTTACCACTGTCCTCTCCTTAGGGCTTTTACTTAAAAGCTTTAATGTCAAAACTGAATTCAGAAATATTTCTTGGATACTCTCACAGAGGAAATGCAGAAACTGGAAAAACTGCTTTTGGCCAACTTAAGAGCACAAACCTGACGATCATGCTTATCCAAGTAAAGCTGCCCCTTCTGTTTGGTGAGGCTTGCAGCTTGATGGGCAACTCAACTTCCATCTATTCAATTTTTTAGTTCCTTTTACATTACTCATAGTTTTCATTTAACCAGGACGCAGTGCTTTATAGCTGGACTTAAGATTAAAAAGCAGTACCATAAAACCTAAATGCTTGATCTGAAAGCTACCCTGAGAGGACATCAGTTTAAGACCCTTGGAAATTAGCTGTGGGCACAGAGATTTGGGGATGTGACTTCTGCCACAGGACGATGAGATCAAACTGCCTGGGTGGGAACACAAACAATTGACAATTCGTTCCCTTCTGCTTCTGCTTAGTGTTCTCAGAATAAAAGACCAGCATTGCCACAGACTGCTGTGCCAATTCATCTTTGAAATCGTACACCCTTCATGCTCAAAATTAAATCAACATTGTCTCCTTTTCGTCTTGGGCTCACAGGGTGAAACCCATTCTCAGGCTCAAGGATTAATGGATAATTTAAACTGGGAATGACAATACAAGGGTTTAGGAAGTCATCAGCCCTAAGATGGAGTGTTGCCCAGTGTCAAAAAGAGAGCAAAAAAGGGAAATGCTATTGCAAACATCCAGGTATATCACTCTGCAATGACTCTGGTGCTCTGCAAGAGGAGCATGGGGAAGAGAGCTCACCAGCTCACCAGGAGAATCACTGTGGACACCTTTGGGTCTTGCACCACCACAGTGGACACCACCACTCCTGCAGCTCAGCCTAGACATGAAGGGCTTGCCTGCTGCCCAAGGAGAACCAAAGATGGACACAAGCGTGGTCGCTGCAAGGGCTGGCAGGACCAGCACACCAGCCCTGTGCAGCCCAAAGCATTCAACAGCAGAGCCCCCAGGAAGCTGCAGGGACATGGATCCCCACACCCTGCTGCAGACTGGAGTGGTGAGCATCCACATCTCTGGCTGGGTGAAACTGCCCAAGATTGGGAAAGGAGAATTTGCTAAGCACCAGCCACCATGCATGAAGGAGGATCTGCGGGAGGCAGTATGTGGAAGCTGAGCCAGCCCTTTCTGCCAGGAATTGCCTCAAGAAACAGGAGTAATAACTCCCTTTTCTATGGGAGCAAACCTGTTTCATCAGCGGCATTCGGTTACAGAAGCCACGCATCCAGTGGTGACTACCCTCAGGTATCTGGTTTTAAGGCTTTGAGGCAAAATTTCTTTACATTTGGTGATCTGACCGATGACAGCAAGCGAACTGCTGAGGAAGCACGTGTAAGAGACATGGTGACTATCCAACCTATAGAATTAAACCAAAAAGTCCTGCAGCAACTGGTAGACTCTGAGAGCACCAATAGCAAGAGCTTCAGCTCCAACTCCTGCTTTTCTTGGTCAAAAATCACATTTCATTTTTCTGTATGCTCATGAGAACCCTCACAAAACTGTAAGCCTTAGAAACCCACTCCAATTGCTTATAATGAATTGAGCTTTTATATTTGCTTAACTTTGCAATAAAGAGCTTTTTTTTTTCCCCTTCAGAAATATCAGCTGCCAAAATTTCCCAAAAATTCTGAACCCACATTAAAGCCTCCCCCCACCATGCAAAAACTTTTGATAACAAGCATGCCCACATGGCTCAGTCCAGCCATTCCCTTCTATTTTTTAATTAAAAGGAAGAGATTGAAGAAAAATGATGGCTCAGGGGAATGAACAGGGATCTGGATACAGTCCAAGTCCTGAGTCACAAGTTCAAATCTCCATCTTCTGCCTTGATCCCACGGCTTTTTTTGCATACCGACAGAAAACAGATACACGTTTTTGTTTCCAATTTATAGAAGGAGCTGTCTCAGTTTAGAGTCAAACACTGTCAGCTTGGTGGGGATACAAAGCTATTTTAACTCCTTCCATCCAGTAACGACATTTTTAAGCTGAGCAGATTCCTCTTAAGCGCATGCAAGGGTGAAGATTAATATTGGTAAGAGTTATGGGTGGGCTTTGATTGACTTTGCGTGACAGCAGTGTCCTCTCACAAAAGACATACACCTCAGTACCAAACCTGTTTCTGATGCACCATCAAAATTCATGGGCTGTGGAAGGCACCAGCAGCCACCTGCTTTAGTGGGCTACAAGGATATGAGATGTAACATACTCTGGGCATGTCCCAGCCACCTTTTCTCACCCGCACACCCCCCAGCATTTACGCAAAGCCATTGGGGACTCACCAGGACGAAGATTCAAGGCAACCTTCTGAGGTGTGATCTGCGTGACGTCCAGATGAGTTTGGCCCGAGCCCTTGCTGCTCAGAGGGATGCTCTTCACCACGCTGATGCTGCTGGTGGGGTTTTCAATGGCTCCGGCACAACCATTTGCAATCAGGTTCTGCAGGAAGTCACACCGTGATGTGATGGACTTTGTGCTGCCAAATTCCTGGGGGTGAAGAACGGACAAAAGGAAAAGGGAGGGAGAAACATCAATCCCACAGCAGGAGCTTTGTTTTGAAGTGGTGGTATCTGCAGCAAAGAGGAGATGACAAGGAGAAGCTGTTGTGGTGGCTGAAATTAAAAGCAACCTGCACTGAACCTTTCAAAGGCATCTACCAAAAAAGAAATCTTGAAAGGATTTGAAAATGAATTTGCTCACAAACCACTGCAGCAGAAAAGTAAGCCTGACTTAATCACTCCAGCTACAGTCCCCAGCCCTGTCCTGGACCGTGTGAGAGCAAAGCAAAAATGTTTGGTTTGCTTCCTGGACAGCCAATTGCCATCTCTTCAAGGGTAAAACTGAGAAGCTGTTAATTTTTGCGCATGCATCAACTCACAGGAGCTTTGTAAAAAAGAGGAGAGGACAAAGTGGTGGTATCAAGGGAAGCAGAACAAACCCACCAACTCAGACAGCCAAGTCAAGATGGGAAGCTGGAGACTGAGGTGGGGTGGCTCCAGGGACCTGTGTCCTCTTCCCTGGGTGAGACACCGCACAAGCACCACGAGTCCCCTCTCCCTCACACCTCTGCACTGCACCACCACATGGGGACAAAAAGCGACAGGAAGTGGTGCATGAGGTGGAGCACAGCTAGAGTGGTTTGATGTGGGCAGGCTGTCCGGGGCAGCTTTGCCAGACAGTAAGGGAGGTGGGAAAGCTTTCACAGGAGGTGGTCAGAAGGCAGCCCATGCCTGCTGCAGGCACAGAGGAGCAGGCAGTGGCTCACTCGCAGAGGACAGGCTGCCATGGCAGGGAGTGTCCCAGAGCCCATCCCCAGAGCTCCTGCCCTCCCTGCAAGCCCCGTGCATAGTGCACAATGCAGCCTTGTGTGGGACGGCACTCGGGAATAACCGGCTGCACAATGCAGCCTTTTGCAAGGAGCCCATTTCTTAGAATGCCTTTTTAAATTTTTTTCCCCAAAAGCACCAAAGGGAGCAAGTCACATGCCTCAAACTTAATGGATTCCCAACAGTCAATTCCTACTTATTTCTGCACTACAACAATAGAGACAAGCATGTTCTGCTCCAGGGCTGTTGGACTAAAATGACGTGAAATAATGCAGAGAAGATGCTCTCAGACACGCCAGCCCCTCCTTCAGCTGTACAGCCAAAAAACAGCGCAGGTCTGAATAAACCTCACATTTTGCTGAAGCTCTGGCATGGCAGAGGATGGCAGAGACATTGAGGAACAAGAACTCATCTGACAAATCTTGCTTTTAAACCCCATGAGGTGCCCTTGTGGAACCCGAGGAGAGCCTCAGGTGCAGGGCCCCGGGACACAGGCAGAGGCTGTCTGCTGCATTTTCTCACTATGAGGTCCCAATGCTATTTGAAAAATGCGAGGTTTGCATTCCAGCATCCAGCGGCGGGATCCAGCCAAGGAGATGGCACGTCGGAGGGATACGAACAGAAATTTCCTGGAACACATGGTGTAAACAGACAAACTTCCAAAAACAGGAGAGCTGGGGCTATCGAAATCACCGCCAGCATGATGAAATAAAACTCAGAATCCCTCACAAAACCAAAACCAACACCCAGCCTTGCGGAACAGCACGTTTAAGGGCAGCCTTGGAGAAAAGCGTATCTCGGACGTGCTTTGATATAAAAGTCGGTGAAAAGCTGGTGGGGTCCAGGCACACTCCTGGGCTGGTCCCCCCCAGCAGCAGGGCGCCTGCGAGGAGATGCTCTCCTGCTCTCCCAGTACCCTAGACCATGGCTCCAAATGACCACCTCTGCCAGACCATTTCTGCTGCCATCTATTAGAAAGGACATACTGGTTGTGCAAAAAAATCCCCACAGACAGCACCAGGAATGCCATAGGGAACCTTTAGTTATTCCCCAGGAATTAAAGCTTGAGAGAAGCATTCAAGTAGGATAGTATTTAGGGCTGCCTGTGCAACTGCTGCCTTTAGTTGCTGCAATGTGGTTTGCTGCAGTCTTTGCTACAAAAGTTCCCCAAAGGAAGCCCAGGGGACTGGAGAAAAGCCCCTGCACAACTCTAGACAGGCGCTGCACAAAGCTTGGGTCACCAGCACCGCTGCACATCTCCAGTTCATAGGGTCCCCTCACTTCACCCAGACATTGTCTCTCAACTTTCTTCTAAAATGGGCCCAGAGCACTTGCTCAGGGCCGCAATTGGTAAGCTGCAGCTCCAACCAAATCCAGGTCTTTGCTTGTTTGGTAAAATGAAAAAAAATACCCCCTCAGGGGTGAAAACACCCCAGGGGAAGGGGTGCAGCTCAGCACCCAGGGGTGCAGGACTGACACATACTGCTTCTGTTTCAAATCCAGGAAGAGTGACGCCAGGCAGGAGAGTGGTCTTGGGAGACAGTGGCCTTGGAGACAGTGGTCTTGGGAAAGCCCCAGCAATCACCACAGCATCCCGCAAACACACACCCCTCACATGCACCTGTAGGTCAAAACCCAGAGCCCAAACTATGGCTACCAGGGACAATCCAACCCAAGTGCAAAGTTTTCTGCAACAGAGAAAACTGAGGCTCCTGGAGACTGACTCAAAGGAAAAAAGCATGAACGGTTTTGGGGGGTAAAGAGTATAACGCAGGTCCAAACAATTCACAAGCAGCCATGCCGAAAGGCAGCCCCACAGTAGCTCAGATGTGGCACACTGGTTCAAATCCCAAATCCCCCTGAGCAGAGGACACATCACAGTTAGCTAAGCAACTCGGTGCGCCCAAATAACCATCAACCATCTGCATGACAGCTTCAGTGATATATACAGCAGGTACCCCATGGAAAGCAGGAACCACCAAGAGCCCTGCCTTGTGCCCCAGAAAAGCACTGGTTCAAGAAGATCCCACCTAGACCTTGTTAGTAATGTTAGTTGTTCACAGCACAGTGGGCACTGTGCAGTCCAGCCTCTGCGCTAACAAGCTCACAAAAGCAAATGCACACAAGCAGATGGAGTGAATGGAGACAACAGTGTGACAATTACATGCTCATCAGTTTGACAGTTTTAAGACAAATTGCTTGGCTCATGCTAAAAGAATGGAGAATAGCAGTGACTGAATCTAATGGACTGTATCTAACACCTGACTAGATATATTCCTACCACTTTTTGCTTTAATCAGCCCAGTTCTGCAGTAGTTCAGTCTGAAATATGCTTACTTTCTCCATTTAAGAACAAACTGACGCGTTCACTCTAGGAACATCTTTGACTTTCCTTCCTTATTCTCCAGACACACATTATAGAGATGGGGTAAAAGCACCATGCTGGAAAAGAGAGGGTGGCGTTGGGGAAATTTCAGTTCTATTAATCAAAAAGGAAAATTCAGTTTAATTAATGTGCATTTTTATTTCACATGTATGCGCATAAATGCATCCACATAGGTAATGCATGGATGAGCACACAGTGCATACACTTAAAAACATGAGGAGACTCCGCACATTGGTATGCTGCTCCCCAAAGCAGCAAACAGAAGGTAACAGGAACGTAATGACATAACTCCCCCCCTTGTACTGGTACTCCCAAATCCTCTTTTGGAGAGCATTCCCCCTGTAACCACCCCAGATGAGTTTATCATGAGCAAATCCCCCACCTGCCTATCACACCCCACCTGGCAGCTCAGAGGACAGTGCTGGAGCCACATCCAGAGCCCCCTGCTCTCCCCAGGAAGACCAGAAAGCTCTGCTAAGCCTGGGCAACCTGATGCCACTGCAAAAAGAAACAACAAGCATCCTCCTCTCCCACCACAAAAAACAGGCTGCCACAGTGCAACCCCACAGGCCAGCATGCATTTTCTAGCCAGTCTTTCACCAGCAGTGCACCAGCAATTTCAAGTCATTTCCAGCTTCTTCTGTAGCTTGCAGAAGTTGAGGACTTCCAGATTCCAGCACAGATGGAAAGGCTGCAGCAGTCTCCCTTGTTCAAGAGTCGTGTATTTTCCCCAGACAACCCTGTGCTCAAGGCATGCTCAGGGGATGTTAAGGCCACACATTCATACCTTCTCTTTAAGTATCATTTAAGTAGATCACCTCATATAAGTCCTGCCTTTCAAGGTATTCTTCCACAGGACAACAGATTGGATGTCTGCTCCCAAATTTCCAACAGTCCAAAAACTTGTGGTTAGCTCAGCAGCCCCTGGGGGCTGCAGGGCCGCTGCATACCAGAAGCTGCTATCATCAACATATCCATCACCATCCTCTCGAATGGGAGCAGAGGTGCCAAGCACAACCAGAAGTGAACAGAAGCTGATTCAAGCCAACAGGACATGATGCAAGCTGTACTAACAGTTTAGTAGGTGGTAGTTGTAAATTTATAGCATCTTGCCTATTCTGCTATAAGCGTCTATCTATACACATTCTCTTACCCACAATTCAAGGCAATGTAAATACAAGTAAACTTATCCCACGTGGAAAACTATTGGGATAGGGCTCCTTGTATCCATAGAATTGTTTTCATGCCCTCCTAACCCCTAATTGCAGTCCGTGAGTGCTTGAGACTTTCTGCTCCTCTGCATGCAGCCTGGATCTGGGAGTGCAAAGGGTGATGAAAAAGGATACAATCCTGCAGGAGGTTGCATGAAGCATGACTGCCTTTGGGAAACAGCACAGCTTTTCTGCTCAAACTGCTCCTCTCCCACAGCCGAGGGGTCCCTCACAACATTGGCATTGCTGGGCACCCATGGAGACAAAGAATAAATGGGTATGATGGCACCCCAAAGTGATGTTAGTCCCCAAAGGAAGGAATATTCTATATGAGAAGGTATACATACACAGGAAGATAATGTATGTATGTTTTGTTTACATATATTATAATGTATTTACACTTCATGTACATGCAATATATACACATAATATATATAAAATTACATTGTATATACTTAGACTTCTACTGTATATACTTCCTGACAAAATCATTAATTGTTGCAGACAAAGATGACAACTGGCCCAATTTGCTCCCAAACCCGCTAAGTAAATGCAAAGGGAGCAGACTAATCAGCTAGTCACGTTTCTAAGCCAACATAACTAGCATCTGCAGAAATCTCTCCAGTGTCTTAGCTCTGATACTTACACAGCAGCAGAGCTGTAGAATTTGACTGGGAAAAATACTTCCAGGCAGCACACGTAGCAAGTGATAGCTAATGGAAACAGCTAACGCAAACACTCTAAAGGCAATTTAATAAGCATACCTGCCTGAGCTGCAGCAGAGAGAAGGGAAATAAGGTTGTGAAATTAAGAGTTTATACTGTCACTTTAAAACTTTTGAAGTGGAAAACCTCTCCATATCTTTTGCAATCCCATTACCTCACCTGATGATCTCAGTTAAAGAGAAATAATTGATTTCAAACAATAAATTCTCAAAAAAAATATTAAATACAGAATTAGAGTGAGGATTTGCTAAATTTTAGCTTGCAGCGTGTAGCGGGGACAGCAGCTTCTAAACACGTAGCTCTTGGCACAAAACACCTTGAAATGTATTTTTAAATTGCTATTGCAGGCTAAAGGTCAGGAAGTATTACAGCACTTCCCTGCAAACACCCGTCTTCCTTCTTGGCCTCCTTGTTCCATTTAGAAATATATTCTCTTTTTCAGTAATTCTCCTGTTTGCAAGATAAGAGTCAGGCTGCCAGTCCCAGGAGCTGCCATACAATTAGTGGTCACAGTGACCACCACATAAACATTTCCACTGGCAGCATTTTGCTAAAAGTTGTCTTTTGATGCCAAGAAAAAAAAGAGTCAATAAAATAAACAAAAGAGGCAAGCTATTGGGTACCCATAGCTTAATAGCCAGCGTTCCTGGATCCAATCTCACCACCGCAGATAAGCTGGCTGGAAGAGGAGCTCTTACAGCTGTTTACAAGATGTCCCAAAAGCGGGATCTAGTGCTTTACCCTTTCCCTTCTGCACACCATTCGCCTTGCTGTGAAAACCCCCATGAAAGCCATTACGTTGTCAGGTAGCATGGTGTTAGCAGTGGTAGGAGGTTTTCCTTGGAGAGCTGCAGCTGTGCTTACAAGTGAAAATCCAGAAAAACAGACCTGGAGGATCAGAGGCTGGGGTACCTCCTGAAACGCAGCCAAATCACGGGGCTTGGGACACCCCTGGCCTTATACCCATCTCCATCCCCATCCTCCACCGAGAGGGGATACAGCCATCCCAGGCAGAGCTGGCAGGAGGAAGGATGGCAGCATCAGAAGGGCACATGGACATCACCTGCATCCTCAGCTCAGCATCACCAGCTATAGCTGGAAGGTTCAGTGTGTGTTGAACCCCACAGCTT
Source organism: Psilopsiagon aurifrons (assembly GCA_025447955.1). Classification (NCBI taxonomy): domain Eukaryota; kingdom Metazoa; phylum Chordata; class Aves; order Psittaciformes; family Psittacidae; genus Psilopsiagon; species Psilopsiagon aurifrons. The sequence continues at coordinate 22,670 of JAOEHY010034920.1, read as the reverse complement.
ACCTCCCACAAAACAGCACTGGGACAGCCACACCAGAGGAAAAAGGTTCAGCAGAAAATAGAAAAAGCATCACCATAGCCATGCTTGTCTAGAGATTCAATATCATTAACCGCTCTGGGGTTTCTCACAGCCCAAAGGTAGCTCCTGCCACAGCACCTGTGCCTGCAAGTAGGCAGGGTCTTTCCCTACCTCTGCAAGCATCCGCATTTCTCTCTTAAATACTTAGGACAGACACAGGCACTATGCAGACAACAACTATCTGTGCATCAGACATTATCAGGTCTTTCACACACCTTGTTCTCTAGAAATCGTTACGTGGTAAGATTGAGTGCGCCCTCAGCAAGTTTGCCCATGACACCAAGCTGGGTGGTTCGGTTGATAACGTTGGAGGGAAGGAATGCCATCCAGAGGGACCCTGACATGCCTGTGGGGTGGGCTGATGCCAACCTGATGAAGTTTAACCATGCCAAGTGAAAGGTCCTCCACCTGGGTCAGAGCAACCCCAGGCACTGCTACAGGTGGGGCAGAGAAGAGACTGAGAGCAGCCCTGGAGAGAAGGACTTGGGGGTGTTGGTAGATGGAAAAATGAACATGAGCCGGCAGTGTGCACTCATAGCCCAGAAAGCCAACCACATCCTGGGCTGCATCAAAAGGAGTGTGACCAGCAGGTCGAGGGAGGTGATCCTGCCCC
>JAOEHY010034920.1:6317-21879 GCA_025447955.1 Psilopsiagon aurifrons | reverse complement strand
TACTGTAAGGGTGGTGAGGTACTGGAATGGGTTGCCCAGGGAAGTTGTGAATGCTCCATCCCTCATGGTGTTCAAGGCCAGGTTGGACAGAGCCCTGGGTGACATGGTTTAGTGGGAGGTATCCCTGCCCATGGCAGAGGGGCTGGAACTGGATGATCTTAAGGTCCTTTCTAGCCCTAACTATTCTATGATTCTACGATTCTATGCACATTTGATAAGATATATATGTATACCTAAACTCATAAGCAGTCCTTAGGAAGCAGGGAAAGACATTTACAATTTATCACAAACCAAGGAAGCCAAATTAAACTACAGGTGAGCAGCTTCAGCACCAATGTGAGGATGCATTTTCACTCTGAAACATGCAGTTAAACTGTGTAACTCATTGTCAGACCATGGCGCAGATGCCAGAAGCATGGTCAGCTCCCAGAATGACACAATAGGTTCAGAAAGGAGAATTATCTTCGTTAAAGAGAACCTGTGCCGTGCCAGGCCACACAGCAAGGGACACATAGCATGGTATCAGCTGGGGGCTTAGGGCTTTTTAGGGAGAGAGCTTTCAAGCAATGCTCCTTGCAACATGCAGGGACCCAGCATCCACCAAAAACAAGAAGGTAATTGAAGGGACAGAAGGACCCAAGGAACAGTGCTGCTCTGTTGAGGATATGAAGGGGCCAGCAGGGTCAGAGACTTAATTCCTATGCTGTCAAAAAGCTAAGTAGTCACATGCACCCAAAATATGCTCAGCGTGGAGCACCCACTGCCCTCATCCACCACTTCTGGCATGGAACAGTCAGGGGGAATAGCTCCCTTCCTGTGTTACAGACAGTATGCAACACAAGCAAAGTCTGCCCACTTACTTCCTTGGAGCACCAGGCACACTTGGGATGGATGAGGAGACACTCTTCGCAGGACGTGGCACTTCCGCTGGTACACAGATTGAGACCTTCAGCAAGAGAGAACAACAGAGAACAGGGTGGGTTGAACTGCACTGCCAAACAGTGTTCAAGGGATTTCTGAGATACTCTCAACACTAAACATATTGTAAGTTCAGACAAGAGGAAAGGATATCCCAGGAGCATAAAAGGCAGGAGAAGGCATAAATCTCTCTTCACCTGCAAGGAGGTCTTGTTTTCATTTTCTTTTCCTTTCCTAAGAAAAATGAAAAGGACAGAAACCTGTGTTGGGGGGCTGAGAACCTCTAAAATAGTACTCTGGTATTTTTTCTTCCTCCTTTTTTCAATGATTTCTGGTTAATAGAAGAGTTCAACTCTTCATCTTCCTAACAAAATACTTCAATCACTGTGGACAGAAGGCAATAGGTGTTTGACCAGCCTGAAATATGGAGGTGGCTATCCAAAATCATCCCAAGTTACCAACTTTCAAAGTCACACTGGGAACATCTTCTCAGTTTTTCCAGCTGAATATATGAAGCACCCCTCCCCACAATTTCCATCTTAAAGCATCTTTGGAAGATACTCATCTCCCTCTTCCACACAGGTGATTTCCATAGTGGACTCGTTACAGTAAATGACTTTTAATTTACTGTAAGTATCATTTCCACAGGATACCCAGGTTAAGCAGGGCAGCATGTTTACACAGGAGCACATCCAAGGCTGGCTGGGGTGGAAGACACCACACTGCTGCGGAAGGCCCTCCCTGCCTGTGATGCTGTCAGGGGCTCTGCATCAGAAAGGCAGCAGCAACCAGGGCAGTGGTGATGCTCTTCACTCCTGGATTGCTAGTGTCCAGCAACACAAGGGGTACTAAGCAAGTTTCTCTTGCAAAATCCACAATGTAAAAGTTTGGGCTTTAAAGATGAAGTAGAACCACAGAAGTTAAGCCGAACCAAACATCAGTAGCATTGGTTTTGAATGCAGCAGATTGTTTAAGCATGCCTGTGGCTATGAATGTGCCCTTCGATACCACCAATGCCTCAGCTCTCCCGAGTGCAGCTATTAACTTCTACTGTCAATAACTGATTAAACAAATCTTCAACTGAGGATTCAGCACAGGGGCTGCACACTCCCAATGAAACGCCTCTGGCTCAAACTCCCTGTCTGCTATTTTTTCCAACCCAAATGTCAATAAAAGCATTGTCAGGCCTCTATTTTCAGCCAGTTGCATCTGCAGATACCAAAGCACCATGCTGCTGCTGGGTGTAACTTGCAGATTGCGCAGATTTGCCAATGGCTGCTGAAGAGCCACACAGAGTTTTTTCCTGTCCCAATCACTTTCTGCCCTAAGACCTTTGGAGAAAGGATTTTTGCTGTATCCCATGAGATTATTATACCGAAAAATGAAAAACAGTGGCTGCCTGGGTCGTTCCTGTATGGGGTCGGGCTGTGAGTGCAGGAAGCAGTGAATCAAGCTGGACAGCTGGAGGAAAACTTAGCATGCCTTAGGCTAAAAGCAAAAAGAGAATAAGTGGGGTCCTCTCAGTAATTCTCAGTTATCACCAAGGCACGACCATGTCAGAGCCCTACACTGACGGGTCTCTGCTGCCAGCAAGGTGGTTAACTCTTAACCCGGGAGCACAACGTTCTGGACTTTCTCTATGGCTCTCATTCAGATGGGCTGCTTGGGCCCATTTATGCTGAACAAGAGCCTTCTTAGGGCTTTTATTTTTTGCTGGCTGTTCCCACATAGCCAGGCATTTCATTCCTTGTTCACATTCAGAAGTTATATTCCAGCTCCTGGATGTTGCAAGAGCTCAAAACATGAATAGGTAATATAAAACGTAACTTGTTTGACTGAGTTATAACTTGCACAGAGATTAACACTAGCACACATTACAACAGTCCAAAGCCTCTCCTCAAGAGCTGCTGCTCTGGCGATGGTGCACACGGTAACATAGCAAAAGTAACGGGGTTTATAAAGCAAACACTTGTGTTCATAGCCTGGCTACCCAGCCCTGGCTTTCCCACAGCTCCATTTGCCATCTGCATGGAAATAGCATAATATTTACCTCCATTCCTGACTGCTGGATTTTTGAGAGTTTACTTAGTAACAGTAATATCTGAATGAAACCCAAAGTCTCCTCCTTCCACCCGCTGCCATGACCAAAGCAGCCCACACTCCTGTGGCCAGCCATGGGGTGACATTCCTCTCGGTGGCAGCTTTTGAAGTTTCCAAGTATGCTTTTCTTTCCACTTTGGAGCAATCCCAAACTGTTTCCAGCATTGTTGTGAAAACAGAGGTTTGTGAAGTCCCCTGATTTTGGACTGAAATCTGAGCTTTTTGGGTTGGAGTTAAAACACACAGGATTTTCCAGATGCAAGTCTTTGCTGTGCTTGTTTCAGCACAGTCTTTCCCAAACTGCGCAAAGAGAGGACCTGAAGATGCTCATGCTAGTCTAGATCCTTCCAGATGCTGGGGCAAGTCACTCAGACTGGAAGAAACTCAGTCTGCTCCTTGATTCTGATGCATTCAACAAAACCACTCCTGAACATCAACTAAACTTCTTATAATGGGGAGAATTCCATCTGGGATTTAGCCCGGATTACTCTAGAGGAAAATAACCCACCCCTCCTGCACTGCTGAGCTCAGTACCCCAGGTCTATCGCACTTACGCTACCACGTCCCAAGCCCTGCACACTGTTTAATTTTGCAGAGCCGCGTCCACCACAAAACTGAGACAAAAGGAGTTTCCAGACAACACCTCTCCCTTGGGCTGAGCCACAGGAGAGCCCAGTAAAGCAGAGGAATACAGTGCATCCCACTATACAGCTGAGATTTTGATACATCAAATTACTGATGCAGAGCAAGATAGGAAACTCCCATGAAAGGTACTTAATTTACTTATAAAGATGCTTGAGGCATCTTTACAAGTAATTCAGACCTCATTTTAAACCTGTTCTGCAAGAAATCCTAATTTGGGCAGCTTCTCAATCTGAGATGAATGTACTGGCTTGCTTGGGGTGAAATGATGTACTTTGTTCTTTCTACAGCTAAGTGCAAAAAAACCCTCATTTATGCTTGCAATAAGCATTCGAAAAGCCTCATCCTTGGGATGAGCTGATGCGCTCTTGAATCATCAATTCTAAGGATCAGCTACAAAATAAATCAAAAAAGCCAAGAAAGCCTGTTCTGAGCTTTTTGCAGTCACACATCAGAGCACTGCAATATGAGCCTCTCCTTAAGATAACTCATTAGAATATTGAGCACGGAGAGCAAGTACCAGAATGGAGGACTCACGCATTTGGTCGGCATCCTTCATACAAAAAAGTTTCCCCAGGTGCTCAGAGATGAGAGGAAACACGTTTCCTGTGCTGCTTAAGCAGAATCACAAACCACACTGCATCCAGGAGCTGTGCGAACATCCCCACGGGGGACAAGGACCGCTCCCGGGAGCGATGGATACTGGGGGAACAGTGTAAGATGAGAGCAAGGGAGTTATACAAGGTGAAAGAGAGGAGTTCGGTCCCTGGCACAGCAAAGGCTTGTGGTTTTCTACTGCTGTCCCTCAGCTAATCAATTAATACACACTGCTCAGACAAACATCCCAGGGAAGTGCTTTTCCCTGAATAGAAGCGGTTATAGCTAGTTCCATTAAAGTATATACATAGGGAGAAGTGTGCAGACAGCTGCTCCACGCTTTTTAACACGAAGGTGTCAGATCCCGCCCCGCGACGCCCAAGGATGCGGTCCGTGCGCTGCTGGGGAGGGGGTTCCACAACAGGGGGCACGGCTGGCGGGGGTATGTGAGGTGCAGCTCGCAGGCGCGGCCCGGGCCCAGAGGGGAAGCGCAGAGCCCCGGCACCGGGCGCCAGCGAGGCGGGGGACAGCGAGCTGCGTCCCGCCGGCACCGGGGCTGGAGGGGGAACGAACGGGCGCACACGCGAAACAGGGCGCGGGGCGCCGCGGGGCGCTGCGGGGCGCTGGGAGCGGGACTGGGGCAGGCGGAGACGGGGAAAGAGAGGAGGAAATCCCACAACCCGCAGCAAAAGTGCACCGGAGCGGGTCTGGGGGATAATCCTCCTTCCGGGGAGGCGTTTGCAGGGCCCGGAGCGGAGGGGAGCGGAGCGGAGCTGGGGGCCTGGCCGCAGCCTGCACCTCCCCTCCCTGCCCCGCCTTCAGCTCCTCGGCGGCGGGGTGTGAGCCGGGTCCTGTCCTGTGTCTCCGGCTGCGGCAGCGGTGGGCATAGAGGGGCGCGGAGCGGCAGCGCCTGAGGAGAGACCCCGAGGTGCCCGGGCGGCCAGCGCCCGGCCGTAGGTCTGCTGGGGCCTCGGCTGGACAAAGGGCGCATTCACCTGCGCGCTCTCCGCCCCGCAGGAGGTGGGGAAGAGGAAGAAGAGGAGTGGAGATGCGCTGCCTCCCCGGGCACCCCCGTTCCCTGAGCTTCCCTCCCCCCAGCAGCCCCGCTCCCGCTCCCGGGGCGCAGGCATAGATTCTCGGCGGGTGCTGCAGCACTTCGGGGCACCGGCGCTGCCCTCGCCGCTCAGGCTCCCGCGAAATGTGGCCCTCCGGGTCCCTGCCTGGGAAACCCTCTCCTCGCCTTTCGGTTCGTTTCCTTTTCCCTGCCGGTTATTCCAAACTTGCCACTGTTCCAGCCTGACACAATACTGTATTAAATCCTGCTTCTAATACGAGCAGTCAGCACCTTATTATTCCCTTCCCTCCCCCCGCACCACGATGTGGTGCCGTTTTTCTGTGCTGGCGATTCTGAAAAGGCAGCTGTCTCCTGAAAGTTCAGTCACACAATATAATAAGCTATCATTATCTTGTGGAAGCTCTGGCTTAGTGGCTGTTTTGACGTTTGGTGGCTTACTGACCCTGCAGAAAACACGGCCAGTCCGTCTGAAATATTTTCATTTCCTCACGCAGAACTCGTTGTGTTTTCCTCCGGGTGTCTTCACAGAAATGATGCCAAGTTCCATCTCTGTATCCTGGGAATATATTTTTTCCTCCTTCTCAGTAGATGTTAAGTGGACGTAGACTTCAGCTGAATGCTACATCTGTCAGAGAAGATGAGATTGACTTAAAAGGGATAAAAGTCAGGGTAATTCTCTTGTGTTAAAACAAACCCTTAACTTTTATTTATGTTTTACAGTTACCTTCATTAACGTATCTGCCTGTGCTTTGCATTAAGGCTATTCCCCACGTGCTTTCCATTAGTTACTTGACTTCTGTGTGCTCTCACTTTGTGAAAGTTGATTTTTCTTCTCCGCTCCTTTTTTGCACCTTCGGTTTGTTTTTTTCCCCAGTTCCCGGCAGAGAGCATTAGCAGGGTGACGCCTGGCGGTGGGAACACTGGGGAGAGGCGGCCTGCAGCAAGATGTGCCCTAGTGTGTCGCCCTATGCGTTGGCTAAATGGGAATTTGTAGTCCAAGGGCTAAAAGAATCGTTTTATTCGAAGTGAAACCCCATGGTAAAGTATCCTCACAAGTTCTGGTGTAAGTTAGTGTTATGGGGATTACATTTCTAGCCCAAAAGGTAGCTCAGGATGCTGAGAGATTTCAGCATGTGGGTATCCTATCTTAAGGCTAGAATACCCTTAAGATATCCTTAGCCTTTTCATAAAGCACACAAGAGCTAAGCTCCTGTATAAACATTCTGAGATGATGAAGTGAAAAGCCAGTCAAAGTGAACCTGGCTGTTAAATAAGTACCTAGTAAGCTGCGCTGCGCAGATGCTCCTAGGAATCTGTGGACAAGCAATGCCCTCTCTAGTCTCTGCATCCTGAGGGCTATTAGGTGCCTGTCTGCGAATAAAATAGAAAGCTGGTTTGCTGTGGGTGCTGGCAAAATGGAAGAAGTTTCAAATGCTAAGGAAAAACTTTCCTTTCATAACCATGCTAAGTCATGACTTCCAGGTCATTCAGAGTACTACCAGTTCAGAGCACTATCTATATTAAAGTGGTACTGGAAGTGTAAGTGCATGGCAGTTCTCCTGCAGACTGTTAATCTGCATCCTACTGCTGCATGCTGACATCTTTGAACTGGTATTTATGCCAAGTGCTGTGCAAGAAGTGAGAGACTTAAAGTAGGAAACACCGCAGGACTCAGGAGTTGATTCAAAATGAAATAATTTCTCTTGGCACATGCAGAAGGGCATAATCTTGCTGGCAAAAATTTAAAGCTGTGCAGGTTTGGCTACCTCCAAACATTTAGAGTGTCAGCATTTTTTAACTGTTGCAGGAGCTGGGTGAGAAAAAGTAATACTTCTGTTGTTGCTGAAGTGTGACAGAGTATTTTCCAGAGATTGAAAACACTGTAATGACTGTCTAAGCCCATCTGAGTTTTAGTCCTTCTTCATTCTGGACAGAGTCTGTGTGTGATGTTGACAAAGGATGTGAGGGAATAGTAGATTGCATTTCCTGGAGGAAAAAAAAAATATTGCATCATTAACAAGATTTCCTGACAGTTTGTATACCTTGACAAAATTTTCACCACAGTTTATACAGGGAGAAGTCTGTGGTCAGAGCAATTTGTCTGCTTCTGCAACCACTTTTTAGACTAGGAGGTCTGAGGAGGACAACTTGCCAAATGGGTGAAAAAGTGATGCAATCTTGCATTGTCCTGGGTTCAGCAGTAGCAGTCATTTTTCTCCTTCTCAGTAGCTGGTGCAGTGCTACATTTTTGACTTTCAGCCTGGGAACGATGCTGATAACACAGATGTTTTTAGTTGCTGCTCAGTAATGTTTACTCTGACCAAGGACTTTCTGAGCCTCATGCTCTGCCAGGGAGGAGGGGAAGCTGAGAGGAAGCAGAGACAGGACACCTGACCCAAACTGACCAAAGAGGTATTCCGTACCACAGCACATCATGCCCACTATACAAACTAGGGAGCAGTTATCTGGAAGGGCTGGATCACTGCTGTCAGGCCGTGTACTGGTCGGTGGGTGGTGAGCAGTTGTATTCTCTTCCCTTGCTTTTCCCCTCATCATTATTATTATTGGTGGTATCATCAGTGGTTTGTGCTATACCTCAGTTACTGGACTGTTCTTATCTCAACCCGTGGGAGTTACATTCTTTTGTTTCTCCTCCCCATCCCTCTGGAAGTGGGGGGAGGAAGGGCCATGGGGTGGTGAGCTAATGACATCGTGGCAGATTTATGACTGGGCTTAAACCACCACATCCAGTAACACACGGGCTTAAGTATAGTCATACTAAGACTTAATCTCCCTCTGAACTTGTTGTGTAAGCTAAGTGTAACTCAGCAGGATGACTCTGGTATGCCCCTGGGTGACTCAGAAGTGATGCTGCATAAGGGGAAGTGGTGTGGAAGGGTGGAAACCATTCTCTGTAATTTAGACAAGTGCAAATGGGCTTGCTTCTGCTGGGTTGAAACAGTGAAACAGTGGCTAGGTTTTGAGTATGGTCGTGGAGGGGGTTCAGCAGTGGGTTACCAGGATAGTGAAGGGCTTACAGGACATGCTCCCTGAGGAGAGACATTGAGAACCTGGGCTTGCTGAATCTGGGGAAGAGCAGACTCAGGGTTGATAAAGTAGCAACCCTCAAACATTTGAAGAAAAGGTACAAAAGCAGTAGTGCCAGAGACTACTACTGTAAGAACAGCCAGAGGTCACAAACTGCAGCTTGAAGGTTCACGCTGGATATTAGGAAAACTGTTCTTCACTGTGAGGATAGCAAAAATTCAGAGGGATTATGGAATCATCAAAATTTACAAAATTTAGTTGTACAGAGTGATGGCCAATCACAGAATCACTGAACAGTTGAGATTGGTGGGGAACTCCGGAGATCACCTAGTACACCCTCTCCACTTCTCTGTCCCAAAGCATTGTTAATAGAGCAGGTTGCTTAGGGTATTATCCTTTTGAGTTTTGAATATCTCAAAAGACTGAGGCTCCACAACCTCTCTGGGCAACTTATTCCAGAATTCACCCACTGCCAGAATAAACTTTATTTCTTTTTTATTATTTTTTTTTATTATGTTTAAATGGAATTTCTTTTTTTTAAATGAAATTTCATGTATTTCAATTTGTGCTCGTTGCTTCTTGTCCCTTTCTTTGGGCTTCATTCAGAAGAGTTTGGCTCCACCTTCTTTACTCTTCTTCTCCCTCAGATATTTATATGAGTTGTCAAGAGCCTCCCTGAGATTTGTCATGTCCGACCTAAATGGCCCCAGTCCTCTCAGCCTCTACTTTTAAGGGAAATGTTCCCATCCCTTTGTCACCTTTGTGGTGACCTACACTGAAGTAACTTCAGTACATCTGGGTCTTGCTTCTGCTGGGGAGCCCAGAACTGAACACAGCACTGCAGAGGAGTCTCAAAGGGGCTGAAAAGGGGAAGGATCAGCTGCCTTGATAAGCTGGTGATGTTCTTTCTAATGCAGTCTGGGACTTGATCTGGCATTGGCAAGGATCTTGCTTTGGGTTTGACAGTGGACACAAAATTTAACTGCATTAGTGCTTCTGGCTATGAAGGTGTGTGAGATGTCCACAAGAAGACTTGCTGAAAATTCCAAACCTCATTAATCTGTGAAAAGGAAAAACAAAAAATATGCACTACAAAGAACTTGGAAAATTAAATAGTTTGAAAGTTCATGTCAAAATGAAATCAAATGTAACCTGCTTTTGAAAACTGTGGCATAAGAAACAGAAATCTTTGCTCCTAAATAGGAGGGAAATGAGTTGGGAATGAAGGCAGTAATTTCCCTCTGTTCATATTGCGAGTGGGAGTTGCAAATGCATCTGGCAAGGAATGCTTGTTCCTTGTGGGCTAAGGCCATCTGAGAACAGGGACATCAGACAACATATTTGGTTTACAGTCATTTTATAAGCTCCTTTTTTCCAAGGGAATATGATAGAAAGAGATCAGATAAGCAGAGAACTGCTGTATCCCTTGCTGAATGAATGTGAAGTGATGAACCAGCTGTTCTTAGTGAGTAACATCGTTAAAGTCAAACAAATTTCTTACTTGGATTTATCACACAAATTCTGATTCAAAGAAGTGGCTTTCAAACTACTTGAAATCTATGGAGGATTTAAATCATCAGTGCCAAGTTATGAGTAGCATATGAAAAGAAATACTGTGAAAAAACCCAGAGGCTCAAAACTGTTTGAGAGGGTTGTTCAATCCAGTCCAACACATGTAAGAAACAAAATTATGTACTATTTCTTGAATTATGAGAAATCAATAGAACCACATGACACCTGAAAAAGTTTTTAACAGTGATACTTTTAGAGGCTGCTGAAAGTACAAACAAAGGCACATGACTGCTTCAGTTAAAGTTCAATTAAATTAGTTGAAAACCAACTCAAGGTAGGAGAGAATAGCAGTATTTTATTTTTATTGTAAAAGAAATTACATTCTGGATTTCAAGCGTATAATTTATAGCCAAGTAGAGTAAACACTTCCAGTCCTAGTTTGGAGAACTTCTCCAGAATACCTTTCTGAAAATGCATGTTGTTTTTTGTAAGCAAAAGAGAAGAATTTGTTCGATATTTAAGAACAAAGTTTGTTTGTATAGGGCATAGTTATATTCTTTGTGTATAATCACATACTCTTAAAGTAATGCTTACCTTTCTCATTCTCTTTGTCACCTTTGTTTCTGTAACATCTAAAATTGTACTGTTATCCACTGAAGCAGTTATGGTACTTCCCTGATTGTGTGTTTTGATAATTTCATGGTTTTATTGCACATGTCACTGGATTAATTTATATGCAGTAACTGATACAAAGTAATTTACATACAGATTAATAAAAAAGCTGCAACCCTTTGAGGCTCTAAAATGGAAGGATACAGGGGAAAGAATGAATTCACAGAGGAAGGGTTACTGAGCAAAGACAGAATATTGGGCATGCAGGTGACCAATATTCTTGCTCCAGTTCAAGAGCTCTTTTACATTTGCCTCTGCTTTTTATTTTTACAAGGAGCAATTTTGCATATGTCTAATTATGTAATGGAGAATCCAGTGGTATATTTCTGCTGTGGCATATTTTGGTGTTCATTTCCTCTAATTGTTGAAAAAGTCTTTTTGTTTTTTTTTTTTTTTACAATATTTCTACAAAAATAATTTGAAATTAACAAGCTTTGGAACATACCCTGTGAAAAACATGTAGCGTGGCTTACTGCCTGTAGCTCTGTCTTTTTGATAGATTTTGTGGTTTAGGAATGGCATTCTGATAGTATCATTTTATTTTGCACTGAGGACTTATAAAGGCATGTTGTGAGATCACAAAATTGTCAAAATGTTGCAGGATCCCAGGCCTTATACTTCAGGAATTTCTCAGAAAACCTTTCTGCTTTCAGCGCCATACTTCTGAATTCTTATAGTTAGGAATTTTTTTGACACTATACCTTACATTTATGTCACCAGTTTTTTGCCTATTAGCACAGTGCCTACAAACCATAGTTTATAATGTTAGACATTATGCAAACACAAGCTGCAAATACTGTCACTTTCACTGCAGGCTACAATGTATGTTTCACATTTGAAACAAGAGGAGAGAGGTGATGGAAGCACCGAGGGAAGAGGCAGAGCTGAACACGGTATTAGGAATGCAATGAGATGGTAATGGTTAGGATGCCAGGCTGTGTTGGTAAATCTCCAGTGTGATGACAGCAGTCCCAACTGCTAGATGCCACTGTAATGACAACAGTTTCCAAATTTTAAAGAGGGATTTGAAGGAAGGCAAGGAATTAGCTTTATAAAACTTATAAGTCATTTCTTGGTTACCAAGATGTGTTTGAGAAGTGAGTGGACATGAGAAATTACTGAAAAGCTTACTTAAAAAATCCAGAAGTTGATCAGACAGTTGTTAGAAGTTTGGTACAACCTAAACTAATGTGAAACAGAACCTGCCTATACATTTGGAATTACTTAAATAATTTGAACATTATTAACAATTAAACTAGTACCATAATTAAATAAACCAATAAATACTTCAAAATTTTCTGCCATCAGATTTTAGGTGACTTTTTGTTTACATGGAATTACTATATTAATGCATTTATTATGGTTGACTGATTAAGGGGATTGTTGCTCACATGCAAAGACCAACAACACAATTACACGTCGTCAATATAGAAATAATTGTGCTAATTAGAGCTTGTTAAGCTGGATCTTTTGCCAGATTTGGTATTACTTTTAAACAATTTAAGTGCTAGTATTGATATTTTATACCAATTACAAGTTCTTAGAGCAAGAGTATTTTTTAATCCTGACAGTTTTATTACTTATAAAGAAAAAGATCTTTTGTCCAAAACTACATACTGGAATTCTAGCTTCAGATTCTAACTCTTCAAAAAGTGCTATCCATGGTTAAAATGAAAATATTTCTGTCATCTGGAAGTGCTGCTTATACTGTGTGACTGCTTACACACTACACACTGCAAACAGCTATAGACAGCTGAGGTTGATTGTCAGAAATAATCCAAGAGCTGAGATCTTTGTTCAGACTTTTTGCTGCTTGCCAGAAAACTGGTCACTGTCCTACTCTAGAAGCAGAGCAGGGATGCTAGTAAGAACTGGGGCAGAAAATGAGTCAGGACAGGGACAGAGACAAGGAGCTCAGGCAGAACAAAGGCAGGATGTTGCAAGCTCCAGAGAAAACTGTAAGCTTTCATCTAACAGCCATTAAGTCAGAAATGAGCTTTGCACATTTTAGACACAGAAACTGGGGTGAGTGTTTGAAACTGTGGTTTGTGCTACTATTCAGAGTCACTTCAGGAAGCTGGAGAAACGAGCGAACAGGAACCTCATGAAGTTCAAATGAAGTCCTGCACCTGGGAAGAAATAAACCCTTACAGCAGTACAGGCTAGTGGCCAACTAAAGAAGCTCGTTGGAAAAGCCTTTGGAGCTCCTGGTGGACACTGAATGAACATGAGCATCCTTGCAATGAAGACCAACAATCTCTTATGCTGCAGTCTCTGGTAAGCAGAGCATTGCCAGTGGGTCAAGAGAAGTTACCCTGCATTGTACTTGACACTCCGCATCCAGAGTGCTATGTACAGTCTTGGGCTCCTCAGTATAAGACAGACTGGACATATTTGAGTAAGTCCAGCAAAGGGTGACAAAGTTGATTAAAGGATTGGAACTTCTGACATAAGAGAAGGTGGACTGCTTATCTTGGAGAAATGAAGGCATGGGGGCATAATAATCTATATATATAAGTAACTGATGGGAGGGAGTAAAGAAGCCAGACTTTTCTCAGGTAATGGGCATAAACTGAAATACAGAAAATTTCATTTAAATGTAAGAAAAATAATCCTGATTGTCTGTGATTAAGAAGGTGCCTTTATTGTAAAAAAACTTTAAAATCAAGCTCCACACTGATATGTAACCCTAATGACTGTGGATGGTTTCAGGAACTGGACTTGAGAGTGCACTAATTGAATATGGAGGTTGAATGATGGGCACAAGAGTTTGAAGAGATCTTGAAATCCATACCATAAGAAGTCTACTTAGAAATCTCCTTTAAGGTAATTTTTTGTTTGGTTATTGCCCTTACTTGAAGCTTAGAGCCTGTGTTTCTGCTACTTTGCTACTCTCCTTGGCACACTTGTTTTACTAGAGTTGTTGACCTAAGGTGACTTAACATTAGTGGTACTCTGAGAACTCTGCCTCTGCCAATTCTACTTGAGATCTCAGTAACAATGGAGTCAAGGGAGAGTGTAGTGAAAGCAGACAGACATTGATGTGCATTTAATCATTGCAGGCTACCAGATGAAAGCTTGGCAGTATCTTCCACACAGAGATGAGAGTCAAGCCAGAAGATCTTTGAACTACTTAGATAGTAGAAATTTTTCAAATGCCTCCCATCTATTTTCAGAAACAGTATCAGAAGATAAAGCAGTGTAGAGAAACTCATTCTGACCATTCATAAAGAGCAGCAAAGCTAAGAAAACAAGTTTTCCTTAAAATGATCTATTATTATAGTTACCCGATTGCCAATACAGACCTGTAACAATCCTGGCTTTGGCATAAACTATGATGTGATTCTTTTTTTTGCTGATCTGCATCAGCTGACATTGCCTTGACTTTCTTAGTCAACAGTTTATGAAAAAAATAGAAATTTCAAAGGCAGAATCTATACTTTTTGGTGTTATGTGATCTACAAGGGGTTGAATGCTGCTGTGTGTCCTTTACTCGCACTTAAATGATCCCTTATGTTTACAAGCACTTTCTTCTTACTGCCTAAAAAAAACTGTCTGGAGCTTTATGAATTCTATTCTTCAGAGCATCTACCTAACTTTTAGACATTGTAGTGGTAGGCTAATATGTTTAAGGTTGCCTTAGCATCCTTGTGGAACTTGCCTAAATGACTGCTATAGAAGTATTTAATGAATATTGTTTAACAAACTGGTTTGGTAAATGGTAAACTTTTTATCTTTGTAAGAAGATACTCCTTTTGATTGACTCATATCTAAATAGTTCCCAGTTCTACCAACTGCCACTTCTTGTAAATTCAGAGCTTTCAGCAAAACAGAAATCCTGACAAGCTGTCCTAATACACACTCCCAAAACACAGCTTAGAAGGGAAAGTTAGAACAAAGTAATTTTAAAAGCTGTAACTTAGCATTCTCTGTGTTTTATAGTCTAGAGTGTTACTTAAGTTTTTAGACTCACAAGGACTATTTTATGCTAACAGTAATTGGAAAACTTGATATTCTTCACTTACCCTGACTAACTCAAAATATGTGTTTCTATGTTATCTAAAAGTCACTGGTATAAAAGTAATTGAAGGATTTGGTTACCTTTAAGAAAGGTGCTGGCAAAGACAGAAATATTAATGATAGAATTTTATCCAATTTTGGTTTTATTCATACTGAACTCCTTCCTACTGTTGTTACTTTGGTGAAGAAAAAAAACCTCCCAAATGCTGCCTTTGTATGTTTCCACACAGTTAATTTATGTGAAACATTGGATAAAACGTATCTATTTGTAATACTGGAAAAAATGTCAGGTCAGTCTTTTTTATAATGCCTTTGAAAGGAGGAGAGTTGCAATACATTTAACAGATCAGTAGAGCCAAGTAGAATGGTGATGAAATAAATTCTATTGGTAATACTTTAATTTCAAATACAAATTTGCAGAGAACATGGAAATGTTGCAAGGATTTTCATAAATGAATCAAATTATGTGGCAGTAAAAAATATGTATGCATACAATTACCATGAAGAAAAATACAGAAATTATATAAGAGAAAAAGAAATACTGTTTCCTCATGCACATATTTCTTCCTGCTCTAAAATGCAATTTTATTATGGAGTCAGAAATATTAAAGGAATCTCATGTTTGGTATAGAGTAGTTCATGTGATTCAGAATAAATGAGGCTGCACTGGAGCAGAGAAAGAAGTTGGTTTGGATTTAAAATTAAATCAGTAATTTGAAAATGATTGGTAGGGATGCCTAATTCTGCTGTTGTGGACTTGATTCAGCATCACATCTGCTTGACTAATTAGTGCTGTGTTATGTTACTTTTGCTGGAATTGTTTCTTATTTAGCATCACAACAGAACACGGCTTATCCCTGTAGAGTATCCTCTGTGGAAATTCTTCAGTAAATTCATAGAATCATAGAATAGTTAGGGTTGGAAAGGACCTTAAGATCATCTAGTTCCATTCCCCCTGCCATGGGCAGGGACACCTCA
>JAOEHY010034919.1:0-15344 GCA_025447955.1 Psilopsiagon aurifrons | reverse complement strand
AAAGAAAAAAATGTGCCATAAAAGGACGTTTTTTTGCTAGGAGCATGCGCTTGTGCTAATCAAAAACAAAACCCCCAAACATCCAGCTCAAAAAAACCCAAACCAAAAAAACTCTACAGAAAACTCAGAAAAATAAAAGGAGGCTACAAGCAAACAAGCAAGAAGAAAAGAAAAACAAAAAACCAAAATATCACACACTGTTTGTCTGGCCAGTCAAAAACTACTCACATGTTCAGCAGTATCATCATATTCCCACTGATTGAGAGTAAATAAAGTTGGAAGGAAAAACAAAAGAAATGAAGAAATTTGTAGCCTGTTTTCTTATTAATAGTAAAATAAACACAAAAAAATAATGGAAAAAGTCATATACTGTTTGAATTAATCATGTAGAATCTCACAGAATTTGGTTAATTGAAATCAGGCCAGACATTTTTAATTTCGTTTCTGCTCCCCGTAAAAAAACAGACACTTGTCTTTGAAAGGTGAAAAAAGTAATGAATACTTTTATACCATCCAGTTATAGTTTATAAAAGATTGTATTAATAACAACTACCAAGGCAGAATTAAAGGCTACCTGTTAATTTAATCATGTTACTAGGCTATATGGCTGAGTTTCCCAAATTAATTTGCCAATGCCTTATTTAAATTATCAGCAGGATTTTGTTAATCTTGAAACCTTACCACATTGATGTTCTGCCATCAAGATTTAATATACGTACAAGATCTCATCACATGTATCACAGTTATGATAGGCAGAAAGGAGTGGGGAGAGGAGAAAGGAGGTGACTATAGAGAGTGAACCAATGGCAAACAGTTCAAAGCCAAATCTGGCAAAAAAAAGGAAATACAGCTTTTGCATTTATGACATTAGGCTCTTAATATCTCATCTAGTCTCTAGTTTCTGACCTTCCAAACTACTTCTGACCTTTCAAACTGCTAGCACACAGAATTTGAAAGTGAAAATCTGTGTAAGGAAGGAGTGAACGAAATTGTAGCAGCATCTCCTTTTCTATTTCCTCTTCTTTTCTCTTCCTATTTCCCCACCTGTTTTCATCTTTGTCCCCAATGAATTTAAGCTATGAAAATACCATGTTTTGCAAAAAAAAACGTAAGTACGTATAGATAGACAGACTGGCTGGTAAAACTGCAAAAAAGACTTCCAGGAACAGGTAATAGTTTGAGAATAGGCTCATCAACAAAATGCAGGTGTAGAAAACGTGTTCTCAAAAATGTGTTTACAGAAACGGTATCTGCAGAATTGAGATTTAGAACTAAGACTAGAATTAAAAGAAGCCAAACCCCATTTATTTATCATATAAAATGCTAAAGAGGCATGTTTAACTCTTTATGCTAGGTTCATAATTTCTTATTGTTACCAATCATTCCAGCCATGAATTGAGAGCTAGAAGTGAGAGGTGCGCACTTGATAATAGTTTCAATATAGGATGAATGTATTTCTCCAGTACCAGGAGCCTTAGGAATGTTTAATTTTACAGAGAACTAGTGTATCTCAACCAATAAAATTATATTTTTAGAACCTTGTTAAACTTGATGTGATCAGGTTTTTGTTTTCATGATGTCTCACAGTTCACAAAACAGACAGGAAAGATTGCAGTGTAAGCAACTGCATACCTATATAAATTAAGCTCCTAATTTTATTGCACAGTTACTGATATGGATAATGACAAGTATGAATACCTTGGTGATATCTAAGTTGCACAAGTTGCACAAATAAATTAATCTCTTCTGAAACATGTGATGAGGCGGATATACGGTAATGACAGAAACACTGCAATAATGAGCCAACACAGGCTTCTAATGTTTCTAGGATCCCCACTGAAACACAGAAATATCTGGTGGGTGGAACAGGCAGTGCTCAGTTTGTTCTATTGACTGTGAGCAGGCTCAGATCCCCCTGATACTTTAAAACTTCAGAGCATAAGTCATAAGGTGAAGCCTTCAGGTTTCAAGAAGCCAGTGGAATGACACATTTTAGCATTTAGTTCCACATCTATACAGAAAAGGGTTCCTAGGCTGTTCCTACAACCTTTAAAGTTATTCTGAAAAAAAAAAAAGAGTTGTTCACATACAGATGAAAAGTTCTATAGATGTTAACTAGATGGCTGAAATATAGAAAGAAAAAGAAATGCAGTCATGGATAACTCTGGTACACAGAATATTTTCACTGTGACCCAGAGAAGAAAATAAAATACACCAATTACCTGTGCATCAGCCAACATGATGTCCTTCAGCATGGGCTGACCCTTTGACTCTCCATTTTCCATCCTCACATAGTGGACCTGGTATCCTCGGATCTGACCATGCTGTTTATTGGGTACAGGTGAGCGCCATGACACTTTAACAGCAGTAGAGTTGACAGCCTCTACCTCGACTTTGCGAGGAGGACCACTAGGAACTGGAACAACATCATTGGACAGAAGAGAATTACAGGCACCTGTCCCACCCATCTCTTTATTTTATTTTTTTTATTTTTTTTTAAGGGCAGACTCACTCATGTTTTCTCTGAAGAATACAAACTGTTCAACAAATGAAAATGTTCAATCAATCTGCTCTACCTTTCAGCGAAAAGATCAAAAAATATGACTGATGCAAAAAATGGAAGAAAAAGGAGTATTAGAGAAAATAGAAAAACATGTAAAAATGCACAAAAGCCAAGGAAGATGCTTTGAGAGTCAAAGCATTATAGTACAAAGAGATATTTTAACCACTGCAATACTACTACTATTGTTACTACTACGAAAACCACAAAAGATTTCAAAAAAAGATTCCCTTTTTTTTGTTTAAATTCTTTGTCTCTTTTTTTTTTTCGGTAGTATAAAAAGAAGGCTGATTACAGGGCTGTCTTCTGTCACTTTCAAGCATGGAAGAAAAGAAAGCGTGTGGAGCATCAGTTTCCCAAGATAAAAAATAAAACTAGGAAAAAAAATCAACCCAAAAAAACCCAAATCAAAAAAGCACAACATGGAACAAGAAAGCAGTTAAAAAAAAAGAGAAAAACAAACCAACAAAACCTGAAAAAAAGTTCCTAGACGTAAGTGTTTAAAAAAAACAATGATTGAAAAGGCAGGAAGATTTTCCCCTGACTGCTATTTTTCTGTTAAAGGAGGAGTAAGAAGGATATGTATGGGCTCAAAGAGGCAGCAGATTCATGTCACTTACAAAAAAGTATTTTCTGTTAAAAAAGGAATAAAAATACCAAATATAAAATGGTGTTGAAAGGGCGAGTCTTTGATTAAAAAAACCTCAAAAGGTGATAACATCTGTGGATTTGAGAAAAAAAGAGGAGCAAAAAAAAAATACTGTTAGGCTATACAGAAGACAGCAGATCGACAGAGTCACAGAGGTGCAAACTGATGTAGTGGAGGCAACATACCATCTTCATCTGTCCGAATCAATACTGCTAAGCTCTCTGGGCCAGGTCCAACATCAGTGTGGGCAGTCACAGAGATCCGGTACTCAGTCCATTTTTCCAGGTGTTCCAAAAGGTATCTGGTACTGTCCGAGGAAATTCCCAAAATTTCATGGGGCTTGACATCTTCTCCATCAATCCCAATGTACTTGATGGAGTATTCAGTGATAATGCCGTTCTGTTTTTCCGCCGGTGGAGGTTTCCAACTTACCAAAATGCTAGTGGAGCTGGGGCTTGTGCAACTAATGTCTTGAGGAGGAGCTGATGGCTCTAATTTCAGTAGTGGGTTAAAGAAGGATTTGAGTGAAAGGATAGGAGTGATTGAAAAAAATGAACAAAAGAAAAAATAAAAATAAATAAAAGGCAACCAAATGAAAATAATAAATAAAGCTAAAGAAAAAAAAAGTAGAAACTTAAAACAGCAAAACAACAGATAATCATATGCACCTTGGCTTATTAACATGAGGAAACTGAAAATGAATAGACCAACTAAATGGCGAAAACGTATGCAGGGGAAATACATGAAGATGAAACCTCAAAATAATGTCACCTACCTGTAATTAAAAATTCTTCTTGAAATAAAACAAAAAGGTGACACTTCTATGACTACTGATCTATTTTCATAATAATCGCAATTAGTGCAAGCTAAAATATTTTAAATGACACATGACGTATTACGAATTTGGATATATTCCCTTCAAGTGGGTTTGCTTTGAGAAAAATTATCTTTTTACAGAACTCCTAAAAACTTGCAATAATTGCTCAAAATTGCTCCATAAATTGACATTTTTTGCCATTATATAGTATAATTTTGCCGCTCTCACAAACTACTATTTTTTCAGGATTTTTTTTATAACTGAGTCTGCCTGGCACAAGTCAAACACGTATGTTTAAATGGAAAGCATTTAGTGAAACATTTATTGTAGCCAACATACTAAGAGCATGCAGTCAATAGAAGATGAAGAAAGTCTTAGTCAAAGTTTTACCTACCAGGAACAAGTGACAGGCTTGTTGGCTCTGACTGTAACTTGTACTTACCCTAGATCAGCTGTCAGTTTTATTTTTTTAACTCCTCTTGGAGACACCTTTGCTAGCAAAGAATTAAATCCTACCAGTAATGTAGGTAACTTCTACAGGGAAAAAAAAAAAAAAAACCTACCCCCAAACAATGTGTCAAGAAAGCAGGTATTCGTTCTACAAACAGAGTTCAGGCTCAGCACATCAGAAGAGTGAGAGATTCTAACTTGGTTTCATCTCTGGTCACCAACACAAATCTTCCAGAGAGAAAGTTCTCACATTTACTGATTTGTACACAAAGGAGTTTGCAGCATATTTACCGTTTCTGGGCTCCAGAGCATTTAAGTCTGTATGTCATTTCACTGCTTTCAGTGAGGTAATTCAAGTAGTGAAAGTTAGGTATGCATATATGTGCTTAAATGCACTCTGATTCAGCAAAATCCATGCTTTCTACCTGAGATCATTCGGAGCTCCAAAAAAGAAGCCATAGTTCAAATTCACAGGCAGAAGTAACAGACATGGACTCCCTTCCTATTTCTGCCTTCTCTCTTGTAAGGAAAACACAAATTTTGGGTGGAAGATGACTTGTTGTTGTTTTGTTTTTGTTTTGTCTAGTATTTTTTTTCCCCATTTCTTGAGGGAAAAAAATAAATAAATGGATTTCTAGTACTTATACTAGGCACACCAAAAAACAACAAACAAACAAACAAACAAACTAACCAAAAAAAAAAAAAAACCCAACAAAGAAGACCTATGACTCTGCTGTAACTACTGCATTTATCTTCTGATTCCGTAGAGCTCTCCTACAAGGATCAATGTTTTTTCACCCAGTATGATACACTGCTCTTCTGAAGCGAGAACAGGAGGGAATGTACCAGCATTTCAAACAACTAGAAGAGGTGGATGAGGGGGAAAGATTATCTTATTTGTTGTGTTTGGGGGTTTTCTTTAGATGAGTTCAGTAATCATGGACTCAAAATATGTTGGTCCCCGTCTACAATCAACTTGTGCAGGAAACAAGATTCAAGTAAAATTTTCCTTAAGGATCTTATATGTAAAGAAATAGCATTTGTAGCATCTTTCTCTGAAACCAAGATGAAAGGCAATAGCATATGCTGGTGAATACTGCTAATAAAACCATAGAAGTTTATTAATTTTTAATCCATTATACTCTGAAAATGCAAAAAACTACATTTATGTAACTAAAGATAATCTGTAGGTTACTTGTGTAACCAGTTTTATTAATGCATATATGTTTTTCTCAAAATACACAAATTGTGCAAAAAAGATTTTGCAATCTTTTCACTAAATAACCAGGGTCTTCCTACCAAAATGAATTAGATTTTCCTACTATTTGAAGACAGAACCCTGAAAAAAGGGTAACATATTCTTACGTTCAAGAAAGGAAAAATGGCAACATTTATGTATGGAACATGAAGACTTGCCCCTTGTACATTTATTTTGCACACAGTCTAAGCAATCTTCACTCAGTATAACAGAATGAGCATTATAAGAAGCTGAAAAGGCTCCCAGAATAAATGCCTTTTTTCACCAAATTATTGATTCTGGATTAGTTAAATTAAAGGGTGCGTTGCCTATATCTGTATCTATATCTATATCTATATCTATATCTATATCTATATCTATATCTATATCTATATCTATATCTAGCGCTGCATTATATAATTGTCTTTTATGCTTATTCCAAATGTGTTAGAAATGCTTAGGGAGCATATTTAGCTTTGATTCAGCACTGTTTCTCCAGTCACACTAATTGCTATTAATACTAACAGTAACAAGGAATGTGTAATCATATCTGTCATGACTAGAAATTAAAAAGCATCATGTGAATTGAGAATCTGAATTTTCTGTTTTGAATAATATTACTTTAAGACAAGGCCATTTACTTAAAAAGTATTGCACTAAGTTTCAAAATCACACAATATAATGCAAACTGTTAGAAAAGCATTAAGTTATCTGGCAAGAGTTGCACTTATGAACATCATCCCTGAAATATCTGATTGGTTTAATTAGGTCTTAATTTAAATATTTTAAAATGTATACATAATTCCTGACAATTTTTTGCCTCTCATTTGTACACAAAGTTTCTGACTTTCATGACATTGTTTCCATAAGCATTCAGAGAGCAAACAATTTTACTACTGGTGTAAAAAAATGACAGCATCAAAAAAATCCCAGATTAGAAAAATCTGCCTAAAAATCAGAACACTTAGCTACTACAGAAAAATAGTTACATGGAAATTTTTGATACAGTCTGAAATCCTCAACCTGACCCACTCAACAAATTTTTTATACTTTGGGAGCAACCTCATATTACAGGAAATCTGCAGACTGGGTGAATGGAATTTTAAGGGTTGAGGACTGCCATTAATGGATATCTATGGCATGATGAAACATTTTATCCTATTATAAATATTATGATGTCAGCGTAACATTACATAGCATAATATGCCTCCTTAGACACTGTTTCACAGAGATTTTTTTTCACAAACTATGTAAAAGTCATTCACATCTTAATTAGATCACAATACACCTACAAAAAATAGACATTGTAAGCATTCTTTCTCTGTATTAAGCACCAGGAATGCTGTATTTTCATAATTTTGCCTTTTTGTTTTTTTTTTTTTTTTTTTCTGTTGCTGCATCTCTGGACTGGTGAGATTGATATCTCTGAGAATACAAGACAAGGGAATAAACACAGCAAGGAAAGACACCTACTTGACTGCATGGTTCTCGCTGAGATTTCTGCTGTCGAAGCACCCAGACCTTGTGGAGAACGCGCAGCTAGACGGAATAAATACAAGCTGTTTGGTCTTAAGCCTTGCAAGCGATAAGATGTAGTAGGTTCAGTGGAAATCCGTTGCTAAAGATAGGTAATAAGAAGAAGTTTTGATTAATATTCAGAAATTCTGAATTCCATATTTTGCCTACAGAAGACATGCTTTTATTCTCTGATGAAAACCCAGTTGAGAAAAATCTAAATTCAAGAATGTAACTCAGAACAGAATCAAACTAAACTGAGTATTATATTATTTTTGAGAAACACACATTAAGGAAGAATATTTGTTAAAGCCTAATGGCTTAATGGGTGAAACTCAGAGCCAGAGATACTGGTTGTCTGTTTGAGGAAGATATAGCCGTGTACAAAGTATAAAAGGATTTTTAGACATTAAGAGATGAACAAAGGCCTCCTTTTAGCAACTTACTGTGAGAATGAACTATAGGAATTTACAATATGAGTAATTTTATAATCTGAGTAAAATGGGTATAACCTCATAGTTAAATTTGTGTTCAAATTATCATGAAGCAAATTCTTCCAAAGGGTAGCTTATTAAGCAGGGGCCTGCATCCCATTTGGAGGTGAAACATGGATCTGGCCCTCTTGCACAAAAGAAAGCTTATGAATTGACATAATGTGTGTGAAGCCATCCTAAACATAAGCTCAGTAGACGCATCAGCAATGAGCTGGTGATGCAGAAGAAATCAATGAGGCTGACACTCTCCTGCTGCCTTCTGAGTCTGCTGGCTTCTTTCTTTTGTCTGGGAAACCTGGCAATATCACATGGTTTTCTTATCAGGAAAACAGTTTATTCTAAAGTGTATGTTACTAACACCACAGAGGCACTCAAACTGAAAATTCTTCTAAGAAATAATGGTACAGAAAATGGCCATTGTAGTTTTTTATCTTTATTTCTTCTCAAATACTACTGAAAGATTAGAGAAGCCTGAGAACTATTAGACTGTGGCAAAGAGAAACAAAAATTCTCCAAAGCTGAAATAGACTTCAAAGTCCAAAGTATAAGTGCAAAAAAAATCTTTATGAGTTTGCTTCCAAGCCACTGTAGAACAGGCTTAAAGAGGCATGATTAATGTCTGAAACCAGGCACAACTTCTGTGGGTAACTTGTGAACAGTGAAGTGTCACTGTCTGGTAACCATCAACAGCATGTTCTGCTGTTTATACACTCTCAATCTACCATTAGACTGATTGCTAGGTGTAACAAACTGTTAAACATCAAGGCATTTGTACTAAAGAAAGTTACCGATCCATCAGTTTTAACCATTGCATCATTTCATGTCTGAGTCATTAAAGATGTATTTAAAAGATGTATAGCCTTACCTCTTCCCCATGCTCTCCATCTTTGTAAACCAGTTCATAGCTGGAAATGGTATCAGAGCGTGGAGGTGTCCAGGAAAGCAGTATGCTTGTTTCAGACTCAGGTTCTGCTTTGAAGTTCAGTGGCTGACCAGGCACTAAAAGAAAAGTTGAGGACTGTTGCCAATTGTTTATTTGACTACTTCAGCACTTATATTTCAAATTTTTTAACTATTGTCTGAATATTTCACACAACATTATTTTCACTGAACTTACTGAACTTAAACCAATTGATTAAGTATACTATGAAATAAATTAATTTGGGCTCAGGAAAGAATAATGATATATTTAATTCACACACTACAAATTATCAAGGAATTCAAATAAATGCTTTGCAGTATAAATAATATGCACAGAACCAAAATGCAATTGAACAGAAGCCTGGTGATGAATACAAGAAATTTAATAATTTATGTGTGAACCATTGAACACACATGTGTATATGGCTGTCATGGCTGTGCATATGGCAAAATGCTAGAATCATTTAAGATTGGCTGGAATAGTCAAGAAGAAAGTGTTAAAACCACTACATGCATCTGAAACTGGTTTGCTCAGCTCATAAATAACAGTGATACTAAATACAACCTTGTCTTTAAGAAGACACCTAAATATTGAACACTTTTGTAATGTGAAGGTGTTACAACCTGCTGAAAAGATTTCCAGTACTGTAAGAAGTGTCATACTTCTACCCTTCTAATGACTAGTATTGTTACCAATACAGCTGAATTTCTAGTAACTACACTTACTAATTGCAAGAAATAAAAATACAACTTTGATTTCAGTAGTCAAAAACATTCTCTATTGTTATGTCTTGTGTAATGGTCACAGAAATTATCCAGACTAATGTTACCTTCATTTGCTTCTGCAAATCTATGGCAAATAATAAGGTTGTCTGGGAGATGACAGCAAAATATAATTCATTGAAACGTATCTCATAATTGTAGCACCCAAGTTCTAAAGCATTACTTTCAGTTAATAGTGCTGTCGATGAGCATGAAACAGCTTTCCATGGCATTTCTAGCTTTTCAAGAATAAAAAACGGCATGCTTTTGTTTTTTAAGAAAAAAATATGAGATGTACTTCTTAGCACCTACTGAGAAGAGGCACAACAAGTAGGAGAGAGACTGTTTCACAATCATTTTTTGGAGCACAATTTTATTATAGCATTGCAAGTATGTTTTCCTTGTACAGTAGAAGACTTAGAAACACCATGGTGAATATGGTAAAAACAATTAGTGATTGTAATTTTTATCTTCCCCAGTTTTCTAAAGAAAGTCATTCTGAGGATAACACTGCCCTCATGTACACTGGTAGAGGCTTGACACCAAACTTTGCACACATACCTGTCAACAAGCAGCATCATATTCAGGCTCCTGTGTGGAGGTTACAAATTCCACCCTTTTTTTTTTTTTTTTTTTTTCTCCCAAAACCAGGACAAAATAGAAAACGAAAGGTGTAGAAGGATTATGCCTTTTCCTGAGTGAATGAATGAGAGTGAACAGGTGACCAGTTCTCTTCATGGGAACAAAAAAAGATAGGACTAATTAGCTATTTTCTGAAAGATGCTTGGTATGAAAAAGAGACCATTTCCTGAGTACTGCAAAATGCAAAAGGGAAAAAATTCACAAAGCACAGGGAGCAATTACAGGAAATATCAGAAAAGTATTTTTGACAGAAATGCTTCTAATTTCATCCTTTGAAAACTGAACGGATTTGAGATTAAGAGGGATAGAGTGGGATGACTGGATAATTCCTGACTTTGAAACAGATTCTGAAGTACTATTAAACTTTAACTTTGCAAATCTATAGCATAGTAACAGAAATGCATTTACTAGGTGAACATTAGAACTTCTCATGTTAGCTGACTCAAAACACTCCTGAGTAACAGCCAGACAACAGCTGCAGATTTTCCTCCTGTTGAACACGGCTTAAAGTAGATGTGGAGCCACACTGCAGGCTTGACTAAACTTAGCAATAAAATCTGGAGTCTAAGCAGATTTTTGGAAGTTTGCATTTTGCTATAGATTGTTCCCAATCTATCTAATGAAACTCAGGTGGATATCTGGCTGTAGGCATGTTAATTGCTTCATCTGGCAAAAAGAAAAAAAACCTTGTAAAACTGACCACGATTTGCTTCAGTGGGTGTCAAAGAATAGGGAAAAGAGTATTTTGATGAAGTAACTGAGCCACATAGTTGGAATAATAAAATCATCTTAGCCTGGTCACAGAAGGTCAAACAGCAGCTCATGTTAACTGTGCTACGCTATCTTGTGTCTGACATTTCTATTGCTGACCTTGAGGAGGTAATGAAGGGCACATGTTCTAGGTCTGCAGATGACATCAAGCTGGGGGGAGACCAGCTGATACACTCTAAGACCAGGATGCTGCTAAGAGGAAGCTGGAGAGCAGGGAGGTACATACAGGCCAACGGTTTTCCATGAAGTTCAGCAAGCCCTGTCCTCAGTAGGCAGAGCCTCGCAGGGATTCATACTGTGACTGATGGGACCAGGGAGCTGCAGTGGGGATGACCCTGAGCCCTGGCAGGCAGCAAGCTGCACTGGGGCCAGCTGGGTGTCCAGGTAGCAACAAGGGCCAGTGGTGCCTGGGGTGGTGTGAGCACAAGATGGGCCTGAGAGGTGGGGGAAACAGGGAGTGTCTGCTTTGTGCACTTCAGACCACATGGGTACTACATCTGCTTTTTGGGTCTCAGCAAGATGGCACTGGGTTTGGGCACTTGCCCAGCAAGGACGAGCTGCAGGATTGGGCTGATTCAACTGAAAGAAAGGACGGCTTTTGGGGGCACCCACCAGCATGCCCAGCACTGAGTGATGGATCAGAGAGATGCAGCCAGGCTCTACACAGCAGTGTGTGGCAGTAGGGCAAGAGGCAGCTGCTCAAGCTGAAACACAAGAAGCTCAGGCGGGATACAAGAAGCCTTTTACCCACAAGCACAACCTAGCAGTTGAACTGGGGCCCACAGAGCTTGCACCTGCCTTGGGCAGGTTTATGTCTCAGCTGGGTGAAGCCCTGAGCAGCCCAGTCTGACCTTATGGCTGAGCCTGCCCTGGGCAGGGGTTGGGTCTAGAAACCTCCCCAGATCACCCTACCAGCCTGCATTGTCCTTTTGATGCTATGATCTGTGCTTAATGTATGGATACATGAACTGTAGAGCACAGCCAGGCAGTAATAGTAACTAATAATTTAGTAGTACTAAAAAAATGGTCAAGTGATCCATATGAAGGTTGGTACCATCTGTTATGACAAATACGGCAGCAGATGGGGAACAAAGGATATTTCCTGACTCTCACTCATTCTCCAAGAATTCCTTAAATAAAGAAACACTAACCTTTATGGTCCTAGGTCTGCAATTCTCTATCATTTCATAAGACAAGTTGATGGTTAATTGAATTTTCCCAAACGCTGTTTGTCAAAATAACATCTTGCTGCAAAAGCTAGTCTCCCTTCACATTTTTCAACCACAGTTATGCAACTCTAAAGCTGAAAACACTGACAAAAGGAAGAGGTAACAGGGAAATGTGCACTGCTTCAAACAGATTGAGAAGATGAAGAAGAAAGAAAACAAAAATAAGATAACAGAAACCAAACAAACTGTATTGCTGATAAACTCTGTTAAGGAAATCAAGGCTTAAGCCAAAGAAAACATACCAGATAAGAAAATGGAATAATAACTTTTAAACTCTTTAGGATTTATGCCTGGAACACACAACATCCGTTCAAAAATTCTTCAGTGGCACATGGGAGCTATGCCAAACTGGAGGAGCTGACACAGGGCACTGGTCTCCTTTGGAGACAGAAAAAGCCTAAGGTGACTGGAAAATCTATTAAGTGGTCTTTATACTCTTGCTGAAGTGTTTTTAAATTCACAGATCAAATCTGACTTTCCATATTAGTGCTGTACACAGCCAGCTCACTGAATAGATGCTTACTGCAAGAGCAGCCTCTGAATACTGCCTTCTGTCTTTTCTGGTTTGAGGTCAGTGTGCTCTACAAACATACATTAAGCCCTGTAACTTCCTTGTGTACAAAGTATACCTCTAGTTTAGTTACTGTAAACATGACGTAACTGTAACATGACAGAACGAAGAACAAAATCCAGAATTACTCTTTTTAAAACTTCATACCAAGTTCTATACTTTTGCTTGTCTAGTCCTTCATGTTTATTGCTGGATAACCAGAAACACAAATTTATGGACCTTGCCCTGCATATGTGGTTCCATGTTTATCCCTAGTTGAAGTACCAGAACAGAACCATAAAATGAGATCTCGCATTTTGAAAATCATCTTAGTTCCCTGCACAGGTCCTCAGCTGGCCAAAGAAACCAGAAAAAAAAACACTTCAGAGGTGTTCTGGGTTTCTAAATAATGGTGGAAAGAGAAGAGGGTCTCCAGACTAGAAAAGGCTTCATGACACACTAAGATGCATACTTAAGAGAAACCTTACTCAGTTCAGTTAGAAGTCTGTTTTGGAAAGGATAATAGATTGATCAAGAGAATTTACAGTCAGCTGGAAACTGAAAGTGACCAAGAGTTCACGCTTCTGCTTGCTCTGGAAGAAGCACGAAGCTCTACAGAGAAGCTCTTACAGCTGAAGAGTTAATGTGCTCTGGAGGTTTTGTCTTTTAAAACAATACCTGCATTTTTGAAATGCTGCATTATCATGGAATATAATTACAAAATAAAATGGGTAATGTATTAAATGTATGTGCATTGTGCTCTCCCTCTTTCTGCTAAACCAGAAAAAACCTCTTCAAATGAGTCTGAAAATAGCTGAGGCTTGTAGTTCTGCAATATCAAACACAGAAGCACAGTATTGGAAATATTAACTACCTTTTAAATTTGAAAAAGCCCATCACATTTTGTGAATAATAACCAGAAATTCAGAAATCACTTCCTTAACATAATATGCGTAACTGTAACTCTGAAGGAGCCCTCAGAATAAAATGACATGCTGGTCAGTCTTAAAGACATAGTCCACATAGTCTTGTCTGAATGACTAGAGAACACAGTGAAGAAACAAACTGCTCTTCACAGTAATTCTGCCTACACTCTATTTCTACAGAGTAGCAGTAGAGTTGTCTTGAAATTATTTCAAGATGCATTTTTCCATACTTAAGTTCAGTGACAAAACTAATACATGTACATTTTCAGTGCTCATCCATGCATTTGCAAAAATCAGAACTGAGAGACTGAAAAACAGAAAGATCCTTGTCTGAAGGTGAGACCCTCAATATTGGTCTCATCAAAGTAAAGTAAACATAGAGACTAGGTTTAACAGAATTCGACTGTGCTTTGAGAGCAGAGGGGTTACTCAAAAGCTGAAATATATTACATCTTCACAAATGCTCCTTAAGGAGAATTCTGCCACTTAAAACAATCCTGCCCCCACCTCAGCCTCAAATCATTCTTCTTCCACCTGCTTCTTTGCATCACATTTGAGTTTCCAACTGCATGCTCTCTACCCTTCATTCCTGAAAGTCTATTTCCATTAAATGCTTCACTAGGACACTAGTACGGTGGAGTTTCAGAAACATGAGGTTTCCCCATTCACCTGTCCATGAAAAAAATTGCTACAATACAGAACTGCATTTGTTTGCTACAGATGCCCTTTCTCTAAATTTCAAATCTTCTTTTACAATAAGAACTCCAGAATCATTAACTAATTTCCCTTAAGCTAAGGTTACGTTTATGTGCCTTGCAAGTCATAAACTTGACCCTTTCATTACTGTGCTTTTCCATGCGTTCAAAAGATCAGCTCTTCATAACAGTAGCAATCCACAGTCTTCAAACCACTACCAATCCTTGGTTTAAAATTAAAAGCACATTTTATATTGTAAGTTTTTGTTTAAAGAAGCATGCGCTTGCAAGCAGACATTCATTTCCCAGTATATACTTTCCCTCATTCTCAATAATCAACTACCTAATAGATGCTGTGTACTTCTCAATCTCACCTTTTTCTACTTAAGCTCAGAATAGAAACAGGATATCTGAATTCCTTCAGAAGCATCCTCTTTTTGAACATCATAACCCAACCCAACCAAACCCAACCCAAACTTAGACATTCAGTTTAAAGCTCAGAAATTTTCCTGGTACACACAGGTTAAAAATACTGTTCAGAAAATAGGTGTACTGCTGACCAGCTTAAGCAAAGGAAGGCAATATGCAAAGATACATAATAAGCCTGTTCTGGGCAGCTAAATGGAGACAAAGTAACAGAGACTTTTTTCTTTTTTTTCCCTAGTGAAGTAAAGAAAAAGCATGGAAGTATAACACTGGAGCTTATACTGATATTCATCTAAAATTTGATGATAATAAGTTAATTCACTTAATTAATATCCTGATTCTGAATCCATCCTCAGCAGAATCAAATCCTTCGATCGAAAATGCAGAATAAAGCCTATCAGAATTGATCTTCCGTCACTCAAAAGTCTCATTTCTACAGATATGAGAATTTATACAGATATGCAATTTCTTCATATCTTTCCACGGTAAAGAAAACACTGCTGAAAACAACTGGGCAGTAGGACGTGGCTTTTCCTTTAAAATGCTTAAGCAGAATACTAAAACACAAAACTGAACACAAAACTTTAATTTTTTTTTATGTTTGGCAGAATGGTTAGAAAATAATATGAAATGGAAAATAAAAAGCAGCTGGGCACGGTGGCTCATGCCTGTAATCCCAGCACTTTGGGAGGCAGAGACA
>JAOEHY010034918.1:0-10369 GCA_025447955.1 Psilopsiagon aurifrons | reverse complement strand
GTTGTTTTCCCCTCTTTCTAAAGCAGTGCAGTGAGAGAGCAACAAAGCCTGAATCCAGCTGATAACCCCCACATTTCTGCTCCAAACTTCTCACCGTGGTCGCAGGTATGGAATGGAGATGTGCACACTCTGACTTCTTTGGATACTACGTTTGTACAACCTCTCTGATGACTGGTTTTAATACAAATTCTGGGTACTAAACAATACACTGTAAAAGAATAAACCAGCTCAGTGCAACACTCCAACTAAAAACCTCCCGTTCGCAGTCGTTTAATTAACGCAGGATCTCGCATTGCACGGATTGGTTTCTGTTCACCTCTTTTAACAGGTTATAATTGGGATTCCTTTATTGTGGGCTCTATGATACGCAGCTCCTGTCATATAGGGCTCCCCAAATTTCCCTTCAAAAGCTTGCCAATAGAACTTACAAGCAAGATGCTATCCGAATAAGACAGAAATACTACTCGAACCAACAGAGCAATGAGCTATTGATTCTGCAGTCAAAAAGGGAAGACATAAATGTAGGAAAAAGTGTGTGTGTGTGTGAAGGGACATTTGTATTCTGCTACCAGTTTTCTTTCCCAGTGACAGTTCACTTTACAAGCAGTTATTCTTACTTCTGGCAGAAATCAGATCTATTTGATAGCAAAGCAGCTGTGCAAATACATTTAATTTGGTAAGTAAAATTCTAGAAGCCACTACTCCCCCTCACAGATACCCACAGACACACACATATCCTGCGAGGGTGCTGAGGCGCTGGCACAGGGTGCCCAGAGAAGCTGTGGCTGCTCCATCCTTGGCAGTGCTCAGGGCCAGGATGGATGTTGCTTGGAGCAACCTGCTCTAGTGTGACGTGTCCCTGCCCGGGCAGGGGTTGGAAACGGATGATCTTAAGGTCCTTTCCAACCCAAACCATTCTATGATATACAGCACTCTATAAAGAATATTTGTGTTACACTGTAATATCCAGTACCTTCTAATATATGCAGGGTGCAGTACACTTAAAGACAGAAATACTCCGAAAGAATTTCAGCTCTTATCAGCTTTATTTCTGTTTCAACAACAGTACAGTAGTATGCAAAGAACAAACTTCTGCTGAATCACTCGGAGCTGAAATCCTCACCCTACAAACAGAAAACGCTACACAGGTTGTCATGAAGGCAATTATGCAGCAAAGCATGTGGGTGTTTGTAAAGGGAGCGAGCACAGCATGAAACAGCTCTGTGCTAACTCCCTCTGTGGCAACACGTGATGCTTTCAAGGTGAGGCCAAGACTGATGAGGGTAGGGAAGACTGGGGGAGTAAATAATGGTCCAGGGGCTGGAACTGCAGCCCTGTTATCCAACATATCTCCTATACAAGAAGGTACGGTTGCAGGCATCCTTAGCCTAGCATCCTAGAAGAGTTTTCTACGTGTGCTATAAGAGGGAAAAGGAGAAGAGGTTCATGAGAACTAAATCCCCTGCCTCGTGAGAATGACAGCTCTCCAGACTGAGTCCTTTTTATCTCTGTCCTTGGATATCCTTCTTCCAAGGATTATCCTGCTTTTTTCTCCAATCTTATTCCATTACACAGTAGTTAATGCATGGAAATCTAAGGTTAGCCTGTATATGCTTTTCACTAGCGGTAAGTCTATCAAATTTAGCCTGCATCAGTCACTTTTGCTAAAGTGCCAAAGGATGCCCGTGGTCAATAGGGAAGTCATTGGTTTTCCCATCAGTGACTGAACACAGTCGTGAATTCAGGAACTCACTCTGGAAAACGGAGCATTTCTCCTGCTGTTAAGCTCCCCATCGTCACACAGGCAGTTTACACTTGGACTTCATTGCAAATAACAAGGAAGCCCACCAGTTAAACCTAAGCAGAACAGATAAAACGAGGAGACAAGAGGGATGAACACAGAATCCTGCTTGTATCACATAACTCAAGGCTGAAGTGGAAGAGCCTCAGCTGCCAAAACCTGTGTCTAGTGAGCTCCTGGGAACTGCTCTGTGTGGGGAGCAGCTCTGCCTCCTCCCACCGATTCCACAGGCTTAGAGCAGGGATTCTTTGTTCCTGGTCCTGCTATACCGTTAGCTGTGACTAGCTGAGCAGGACAGCTGAGTGTGAATCCTCTACTCCCATGGGTAGCACAGCCCAAGAGAGCTTTCTGCTCCCTGCTGAACAAGATTTATGTATGTCCAAAAAATCAGAAGCAGAAGAACCACTGTACCCCATTGAGCTTTTCATCCCTTTTGAAATATGTATTTCTGCAGCATTAACGAAATGCTACTGCTCTAAAGAAAAGCAATTTGATGTCTGCAGCGCCTCACAGGTGAGCATTTCAGATCATGTCACAAAGGCTTAACACTGGGGGGAAGTCCACTACTGGCAAGAATACAATAGTGGAAAAAGTATCTGAGTGGACACAGTCCCACTGCACACAGCAATACGTGATTCAAGTGTTTAGGCAGCAAAGAGTACTGCCTCTGACTGGACCTTAGAAGGAAACTTAGCTAGAAATCATAGAATCATAGAATAGTTTGGGATGGAAAGCATCTTAAGATCCTCCAGTTCCAACCCCCTGCCATGGGCAGGGATCTCTGGACTAGAATTCATCAAAAGCACCTCTCTGAACATTATCTCCTTACAATAAATACTACCTGCAATACTTTGCATCTTATTGCAACAAATATAAATATAAATGTACTTTATAACCATTTCAGATACTTGCTTTTAGCAATCCCCTCCCTTGAAAGATCTCCATCGAGTCACACCTCCAGAGCATGGCATTCAGTGAAACACCATGCAGTCGCCATCTGAGAAGTGACTCAGAGTCTGCTGCTTACTAGAGTACCAGCATCACTTCCTACATCACGCATGTCTTTCCTCTTGGACTCCCACCCAAGCTGGAACTCAGCCAGCGCCTGTTTGGCTCTTGAGATACACAGTACCCAACGTGCAGTCTGGCAGGGCTGCGAGTATACCAGCAATAAACCTGATAAATAAATAAATCTCAGCACTTGCTATGAGCTGCCTTTAGCCTGGGCACTGAACAGTCACAGCTGACGGTATGTTCTACACAAGTAAGTCAGCTCTAAGCGTAGCTCCATGACATTTATGTCCTTGAAGAGTGTTTCAATAAGAAACCCGTGAAGTAAGATCGGAATCTCCTTTGCTATTCAGAGGAACATTTACTTCCTCAGGGCTACTTCAGGTGTGACAGCAGAAGCCAGACTGACATAGTTTACAGTATGCTGTAGTCATGCAGTGCTTTCTTCTTAGGTCTTCCCCATATCACAGGGACACCTCCTATAGTCCATTCACTTACAGTACTTTCCCACGTAGAGGTGGCAGAGTAACAAACCCACCTTTGCTCTTCGGCTAAGGTCCCCATCCATCAGTACACTTTTACAGCCCACCTCTGAACCAGGCATAAAAGCCCCTTGTTTCCAAATCCACCTCAAAAGCCCTCTTCAGCCCACTCTAGTGCTGTTCACTGGTTGACAAACTACCATTACTTGGACTGTTACCCAGTCCCAAGGACTTACCTTTGATCCTCATCCTCCCTCCAGAAGTCCGACTCTATCTGCCTTCCAGCCCAAATCCTCTTTCTTTTCTCTGGAACGCATTTATCAACCCTGTTCTCTTGTTTCATTGCCTAAACTTCTTGCTCGGTCTCACGTTGCCAGTTTGAATGTAGCAACAGGAAACCCAGCCTGAATGTAATTCTCAACTCAAACAAGCAATTACACATTTTAAAACCACAGAAAACGCTTTCTTTTAGGTGCCACGCTGAGCCATAGCCTTTAAGACTTAAATCTAACCCCTTCCTCTTCCACTACATGCTACTGAAGGTTTATGTAATACAAACCTTCAGCACAACTTCCCTTCATAGACTTGTTTTACGTTGTCTCCATCTTTCTCTTCTACAACCCACCCAGCCTCAAACTTACACCCACACCATCACATTGCAACTGCAACTCGAATTCAATGGCTTATCTTGGCAGTCCTTGGCACAGAAGCCGCCTTTCATGAGCTGTGTGATAAAGCTGTTACTCATTCCCTTTGCATTCTGATCCCTCACAGAAAACACTTGCACTGCAATATTTAAAAGAGAAAGGACAATTATCCTTACTAGCTGGCTAATATTAAAAGGTTGGGGAACAAAGATGAAGAAACTAATGGCAAACACGACCAGAAACCATGCTGCCTTTACAGCGCACTGCTGGAACCTCCCAGACAAGTTGACTTATACAATGTACCACACCCTTCCCTCCTATCTTCATATGAGATAAATGGTATAAATTATACTAGATAAATAGTATAAATAGCATAAATATAATAGCATAAATACTAGACACATAGTATAAATACTGTAAACATAATAGCATAAATACTAAATAGTATAAATATAATAGTATAAATACTATAGTATAAATACTGTAAATATAATAGTATAAATACTAAATATATAAATAGTATAAATACTAGATAAATATAGTATAATACTATAAATATAGAATAATACTAGATAAATAGAATAGTATAAATACTAGATAACTAGCATAAATATAGTATAAAGACTAGATAACTAGCATAAATAGAATCGTATAAATACTAGATAACTAGCATAAATAGTATAAATGTACATTTAATAGTGCCATTCCCAAAAGATTCAGCTTTTACAAATCTACACCAAAAAGGTTGCATACTAAATATACCTTTATATAGCTCCTTACCTTATCCAGGGAGAATGTTTTAGTGACAGCAAAGCCCCATCCAGCTTCAAAAGCTCTTCGAATCATTGAAGAACTAGTAGTAGGGGTTGCACTGGCAAGGCCAAAAGGATTTGGAAACTTCAGTCCAGCCATCTCTACACTGATGTCTACTAAGTCGATAGGAGTATAGAAGAGTGGTAGTTCTGGAACAGCAGAAACTGCAAAACCATGTAAGGACTGTAATAAAAAACAAAGGGAAATCATAGAAATGTTTGCTGATTCATTTTTATATCATCTATTATTAACCTGATATGGGAATAATTCCTATATAATAACCCAAAGTGTAAGTATTCTGTGTTCAGACTTGGAAATTAACACCACATGCAATCACTCGCATGTGTAGTATCTTCTGTCTAAATAGCATTCATGCTAAAATCCTATGGCAGGCTGGAAAGAAGTGAGTAATAGTCACAGTGAAACAGTTCATTTATATCCCCACACAAACAGGGGTATACACAGACCTCTTCTAGTTTTATTCCCAGGTGCTCATCAATGAAGAGTGTGAAACCCCAGCACACGTATCCATGTGCAGGATATTGAACCCAAACTCAGTGTATTTCAAACTCCTGCACCTTTTCCAACCCACTTAAGAGATTTTATCCAGCCTCCACAACGGAACACAGATCAACAGATGCAAATCTATTATTGTTTGAAGATTTAATTGCATTAATAAGAGTACTTTAATGGTGCCAAAAGTTAAGGCTCTGCTTTGGGATCAAAGAACATCGTCTACACGTTATGGCTGTGACACGGCCGCCCCTTGTGTTTTCATTTTAAAGACAGCCTTTTCTCTGGAGAGTCAGTGGAAAGTTTTCCATGGAAATGGTGCATCTAAAACTGGAGAAATTGTGGACAGAACACCTTTTCCCATGCATCCCAATCTGGCCATGGCAGGTACAGTGAAACTCATTGCTCGCTCATACGGATGACTCACACTACAAAGGAATCAAGCAGGAATCTCTAACACAGAGATGCCCTGCACAGTCTGTTCTTAGTAAGACCCAATAGAAGATCACAGCCTTATAGTGAGAGTTTATTCTACCCTTAAAGTGAATGTTTCTTCAGCAGGGAAAAAACCAAACCCCAGGACTGGAGGTGTGGAGAAGGTTTTCTGTAACAGAGTAAAAACCTCAGCGCTTAAAAAGCCGCCTTTTGGGTTGTTTGCTTTTTGTTTTTAAAAGGAACTTATTTACCCCGTTTTTACCTGTGACAACTAAAAACCATGGATAGAACGAGAGGTTTTAGTTTGGTTTAGTGCCTTTTCTTTCCTAGGCTGTTCAAAACCCCACTTGTCTTGTTTTGGTTTGGGGCTGCCTGGATTCAAGGCTCAGATTCTGACCCCAAGTCTTTGATTCAGAGGTTATACACTGGAGGGAAGGGAGGGAATTTTCTGGTGGCTTAGAAGCACTGAAAGTCCTGGGATTATCCAGCCTGGATAATGGGAAGGTGAAGGTGTCGCTAATTGTGGACATGGAGAAAAGCTCATTTGTAAAGATCACCTAACTCCCTTCAGCATCACGACCTCACCCAGCTGATATTCCTCCCTCCTTCTGGCCAATTCCACCCTATGTGTACACGTGAGCAATGAACCCAACTGCCCATTTGGGAAGCAGTTATTTGTCAATGCGTTTCCTCTCCAGAATTGTTCAAATGCTCTCTCTGAAGACATTTCAGTCTGCAGATTGCTCACAAACTGTTCCTTGCATGTAGATATTGATTCCTGTAATGGTTGGACTTGATGATCTTAAAGGTCTTTTCCAACCTAGTTGATTCTATGATTCTATAGACTGATTAAGTGCTCAATATACAGCTTAAGTTACATCTTATGGTTTCTTTTCCCAAGCAGGACAATTTAATCTCTAAAAGTTGTGCCACCTAAAATGAGTGTTGCTTGAAAGTGATCCTTAACTAGAGAACCCAGATATGCTTTCTGTGATCATATGAATCACGTCAAAAACACCCATGCAAGAACTGCCCTTGCCTTAGGCATACCATCACACGTAAACTGGTGAGAAGCCACTTCCCAAACCATATGTAAAGAGACCTCTTCTTCCTGCTGGACTTCCCTGCCAAGGAGCAATGCAACAATTCCATCCAGACCATCCTGGCATCACAAGATGTGCTCAATAGTTTGTTAACACGAGGCGACCCATGGAGGTGGCAGAAGGAGGGTTAAAAATGCTACAGTGGGATAAACCAAGCCTTTAAAAAGACACAAGGGGCAGGATGCAGCTGCTGGTTCAGTAGCCAGTGGCTATACATCCTTGCAGATTTATCTCCCACCTTCCTGTCACTTCCCTTTCTGCTCTGTTTATGGGGTTTTAGCCGTTTTTTCCCTTTCAGCACAATAAAAGCTTATAAAAGAAATAAATTTACCGAGCCCCGATGGGTTGTTTTCTACAAAGCAAAACTTTTGGCAAACAGAAGTGGTTTGTAGCTTCCTGAAATCACGTTTATAATGTAGGTTTTCCCTGACATTGCACAAACAAATAGGAAAAGAAAGCCTGCAGGCAAGGGTTTAGTTATAATACCTCTTCCCTTGATTTTTAAGCATAGAGGATACAAAGTATGGCCCATTCTTCCTCTACTTTGATTCCAACCAGCTGAGCTGACAACATTGCACGTACTTATTGTTCCAGTCATGGCAATTCTTCAGCTACTGGAATAGGGCAGTGGAAAATCCCAATACATTGCATGCACTGGCCCTACCTTACTCCAACCAGGATCTGCCTAGGGGCAAAAGCAGCAGTCTGCAGCGCAGGGCTGAGAGACAGGAACCGAGCTTTAGAACTGATGCGATGTGTGACATTCATTTCCCTTAGCTGGAGAGGATTCGTAACCACAGCTATCTGGTCCAACTCCATTTTCGGGCCTTTAATAAAGATAGACTGTGAAAATGAGTCGTTGTATTACTCTTATTTTTCACACAGAGCCTTCTCTACAGATCCTACTACCTGGAAGAGTTTTCCTGAACACTTTCATCTCAATCCTGCTTCCTCTATTTTTAAGCCTGCTATTAAAACATCTCTTTTCTCCCTCGCATGTTTTTCTTCTCCTATCCTCTCTCCAATTACCCATCATTTAACCTAGTTAAATAAGTTTAAGCTCTGTTAAATATGTTTCTGCTAGTTCATACAACCTCGAATGGTTGGAAGGGATGCCTGGGGATCAGCTAGGCCATCACCCTTGCTCGAAGCAGGGTCAACTACTGCAAGTTGCTCAGGGCTCTGTACTGTTGAGCAGAGATTCTCTAAGCTCTTTCTTGGCATTCTGCTTCTGGAAAAGACATATTCCTTACTCAGCGCTAAGCAACTAAAATACCAGCTTTCCTGTACTTGCATTTAGTCCCCTCTGCTTTGCAGGAGGTGCTTTGTTACTCATTGCCACGCTAGCGGTTTCATACGCCGTTCCAGCTAAACAAAGCTGTTCTTTGGTTATCCTGAAAGGAAGCAGACAACATAACTAACAGCTTCAAAGACATGCTCCCCGGGAACCACCCATCTCTGGTATTGACGATGAAATAACGTACATTCATGTATGCTTGAGGAATATAGGAGGATAGTCAACCTTCAGAGAAGAATCAACAACTGTACTCTTCAGATATAAAAGCCTATACGTTTTCAACAGCATAAAGCAAAAAATAGCAAAGAGACAATACTGCTACAAGAGAACACTGGGATGTGCTCAAAATGCACACTGAATAGTGTCTTAGTGCAGTTCAGCTTATACCAGTCAGGATCCAGCCCTCTACTCTTTCAGGGTATCATGTACATTCCAGTCTAGGAAGACTATAACAGAAGCTGCCCACACTGGGGAGATAAAGAGACTTAAACAAAAGAACTTCTTGTGAACCAGAGAGAAGAAGTCCCTTCTTAAGAGGGATTTTAGTGAGAAGATGGCAGCCTCACTGCCACGAATGGGAAAACACCCCCAAGTATGTGTTTGAATAGAGGCAGAGTGAAGCATTAAGGCTGGTGCAGTGGTCCAGCAACAAAATACCGGGAGGAACTCAATGCAAGAGGTGTCTTTGATGTCAAGGCAGGCGTAGAAAATTAGAAGTTAGTCCTGCACTAATTGTGAGTTACCCTGAATAGGACTTAATATTAATATATTATTTATATTATTATTATATATATTAATGGGATTTAATATTATTAAATCCCATTCACTGGTCAAAAAGAACCGAATGGTAACTGAGGCCCAGAAGAGAACAACAGCCTATAATGCTTCTGCACAGGGTCATGAAGTCACTGTCAGGCAAAAGCGAGGGCCATTACAATCCCCAACCTAAATCAATGGCCAAGATTATTGCACAGAAATATTTATGACATTCGTAGAATAACACAAAAGGTTCAATCCTAAAAATACGTGGTGGCATGAATTGGGTTGATTCTGTTTGGCTCTCTAATGACCTGCAAAGAAGGGTTCTAGGAACACTATTTTCTAATAGATTCTACTACTACACCTTTCCTTAGTTAGGCTTTGGTCATGTGAATAGAAACTAAGCTGACATAGCTGCAGGCAACAATTGCTGAGGTGACCCCATGCTTCCTATAAGGGGAGGACTATGTTAAGAGGCAGGAGATATTTAGGCAACTAATGATGGAGAGTTTCCAGCATAAGAGCAGCCAAGAAGCTTCTGTAAATAACTCCCAGTTTTGAACATACGGCACTGCTGCTGGAGAGTCCTTGAGTCTGGATCTCATCCTTCATTTGACCATGTGCCAGAGCTGGAGTTTCAGGGCACGTATCAGGCCCATCTGTTTGCTTAGCCTTTTGCCTGGAGTAGGTTGGGATACAAACAGCGTGCCGGTCAAACAGCGCATGCTGCAAGTAAGCAGGGGTGTGAGTTTGAGTTTCAGGCTTTGACATGGTCTTGGGCTGGGTGAGAAAACCCTATGGAATAGTTTCACTTTGCTAAAGGCTGACTGCATTATTTATAGACGCCGGTGCTGAGACTGTTGGCGATCTGGGGAACGGCTGCGACTAAAATGAAAACGGAGAGGTGGTATCCATGTATTTATTTAACACTCAATGTGTACTCAATGCAGGCGGGTCGCAGGGAGGCTGCTTGCTTGCCTTAGAATCTCACAGCAGAGAGAAAATAAGGCAGTGGGTAAGGGTGTTTTCTCATTTCATACGGGAAGGTTCCAGAATACGGGGCTGCGAATGGAAGTCATGCACACACATGCACAAAGCCACCCCTATAAGCATCAGGTTAATACCATCCTCCTCTAAAGAACTTCTTTAAACACCAGACCCTCCTCCAGCCGCTACAATTTCTACCAGGTCCAAACTGCTGGCGAAGTAAATTGCCAAATTACAGCACTGTGCACCCACAGCAACCAGATTTTACAAGGGCTGCACATCCAAATCAATGCCCCTGGGCAACCCATTCATCTAACAGCTGGAAAGGTGACACTTGACATTTGGAAACCTTCCCGTGAAGACTGCTGTAAGGCTTTCCCATTAGCTTCCTGGTGAGACTGTAAGGTTGAATAAGCTGCCTTGAAACCTGCAAAGGGGACCAGAGATGCTCTACGACCACAGGCCTGCTTGACTGGAAATTCTAATCCTCATGCCATGACTATTCAGATTTTTTTCAAAGT
>JAOEHY010034917.1:0-32397 GCA_025447955.1 Psilopsiagon aurifrons | reverse complement strand
CCTTTCTTTCATGGGAAATAAAAGGAGACTATCTTTTGGAGAAAACTTCATAGGAAAAAAAAAAAGGCATGTAGATACATCCTATACATTATTACTGTAGCCATAAAATCTGCAAAAAGACCTTTTCTGTTTATCTTTCACAGAATTTGCAGAGGTTTTGAGCTGCAGGTTTCTCATCTTTCTTCATAGGGAGGTCAGTTAATGCCTGTGTAAATATAGCTGGAGTTTGACTCTGGTTTTGTTGCTTGGGCTTTGTCTGATGGTCAACACACGTTTTTCTTACCCTCTCACACCGGATGTGAAAAGTGCCGAATTAATGTAACATTTAAAATGTCTTCATTATTTTGACTCTGCTCTTACAATTACACTCACAATGTGGTCTTTTAATATTTCAAATGGTACTTCTACTTGAAAAGTGCCCATAAAACCACAACCTTAGTGGCTGGGCTATGTAACTGTATTCAGAATTGCATCGGTGCAAGATTTACTAGATTTTGTGCCTATTTGCCCAGCAAAACCAACACAGCTTAGAAGTGGGAACTGGAAGCTTTGTCCAATGCACAGAGCAGACAGAGCCCACACCAAGCAATGTTGAGACAGTGAGCTGCATTTACAGGATGGATTGCAAGTGGGTGGAAGGAAAAGCCATGTTGCTGTGAACCAGGCACCACACAATACTGGAATTGCTAACAGCAAATCTTCATCCCACTCTGCTGGAACTGGGTTTTTTTCTGTATACTTTCAAACACACACATTTTGGCTTGACTGGAATATTAAATAGTTTCGGGAGCACTGAGAATTTATTTCAAACTCTTCATGGTGCAGTGGCCACATATGCAGACAACAGGATAACATACCTGTCTGCCCATCTTACTACGGGTTGCAAGGTCAGCCAGCCACATAGGAATCTCACTGAAGAATGGAAGAGTGAGGTGGTCAGCTTGCAGGAGTGGAGGTGAATATGGATGATTCTGGGTAAAGGGGCGAAAATATCAAACTAAAAGATTGTTGAAGAAAAATACGTACGTAGTTGTGTTGGATGGGAGAAACACAGCATTTATCTCAGACCAAGATTAAGCATTTTTGAATAGGAATACTTATCAGCTAAAGTTAGTAAGTCAGAGAACTGAATCTCATGAGTAGCCTTCTACAAGACATTTCTTTTAATTGAAAGAAGGACAAAGATGTTTCCTGAGGTGCTGAAGTAAAAGGTTCTGAGTACTTTATTTTTTTTTTTTTCTTCATTTAGAATCCTTGTACAGTTTAATAACCAGGAGATGCCATCCCCAAATATGTGGGACATGGCACCCTGGCTTTCCAGTTGTACATCACAGTTTAGAAACACAAAGTATGCTTTCATCCTACAGAGAATATGCTCTACATTATAGCTCTTTTGGTTATTACATAGACTTCTCATTTCCATTCACCCTCTGTTCTTGCAGATGAAATAGTTAAATTAAATAAAGGTGTCTGGCACTTTCCAACATGAGACAGGGTGGGGTTTTTATTACTTTCCAAATTACCTAGTAGAGCTTCAGTTTTGACTGCTACTGCTGAACCCAGGACACTCAGGGTGAGATGTTTGTCCCAGATTTGGGGGTGGGTTTTGTTCTTTTTTTTTGTAATGAGTCAGCTGTTTCCAAGGGTAAAACAAAGGCAGATGCATTAACCTGCATGTGCTAAATCCTTGAAAACATTCTGTTAAGACCTCACTCCTTTCTGATTTGAACCACTGAGAAATGGTCTTATAAAGCCATTAGCTCAGGATATAGGTCTCAACTTGGACAAGACCTAGACCTCTGTAAAATGGTTTATCCTGTATGAAGAGGGATGGAAATCTGCATTCAATCTTTAGTTGCCACTGAATATGTTCTCAGCCCTTCATAGTTCATATATGGTAACTGCCAGGCGCAGCCCTTGTGCATATATACATATTTATTTACATGCTGTGTAGGAGCTG
This sequence comes from Psilopsiagon aurifrons, assembly GCA_025447955.1. Lineage (NCBI taxonomy): Eukaryota > Metazoa > Chordata > Aves > Psittaciformes > Psittacidae > Psilopsiagon > Psilopsiagon aurifrons. The sequence continues at coordinate 30,437 of JAOEHY010034917.1, read as the reverse complement.
AGAAACAGTAGGAAAGAGTAGGATGAGACTGTTCAGCAGGGAGGATTTCCAACCTTAGATCTCAGTGTATCTTGTTCATGAAATAGAAATAGACTTTGCTGACAGTAAGTCAACTAGGAGCAGAACTGGAGGTGGATGTCTGTAATCTGCCTGATGGCTCATGGCCGACACAGTGACACAGGAAAAGCTTTCCAAAGTGTTAGCGTAATTTTACTTTGAGGTCTTACCATCTTTAAGTAAGGCAATAATAAGTTAACCTTTAGAGTATTTGCTGAGATTTTAATTACAGGAACACAAATAATTGATTAATCCAAAGAAGACTGGATTCTGCAGAGCAAAACGATGGCTCGTAAGCATCCTATTGATAGGCAGTAAATGGGTGAGGACTCTTGGTGCAATATGAATTAAGGCACTCCTCAAATTCTCTATGAAGCCTCAAGAGCTGTATCTGATGCTGCTGTAACCGGGCAGTATTCTTTCCAGACTTGTATATTTCTCTAACTGCTTTTTAAGTAGTTTACATTTTTCATGTATGGCTGTATTGTAAATTTGTTTTGGAGAAGGCAACACTGAAAGTGAGTCAGAGGCAGTATTGATCTCATATTTAGCTTTATGTTTGAAGATGGAGGCAGATAGCAAAAAGCTCTTCTAGTTCTGCCTATTTTTTCAGGAAAAGATTTGGCTGAGAAGATTCAGGGCTTTCCAGAAGTCTTTGTAAGAGTTGGCACCTCTTTATTCAGTGAACTCAAGCACTCTTTCTTGATGAAGGTGGTATTTGTGGTTATTTCTGGAACTGTGCTTATTCAGTCAGAGACCACGAAGTGTAAATACGCATTTACAGCATATTGTCTAGTGGTTCCCCTTTTCATGCTCTGTGTAAAATGCATGGTAGTTTACTGAGATAATCCATAATCTCTGTATTTAAAATGACTGTTACCCTATCAGGTAGATATCCTTAATCAGAAGGACAGCATGCAGCTGAAGGCAAGATATGTAAGATAACAGTGAGGAGGGGGCTCTCATCTCTGCTTCAGTTCTAAAGCAAATCACTCATTTTCTGGGTCACTGTTCATGGTTACAAGAAATCTGAAGAGTAATAATCATTGTTTGCGCCCCATCAGGACAAAGCAGCTCTGGCTTCAGAGCTCCTTGGTTTGTCCAGAAACATACACTGGTAAAAACTTGATGTTTGTCACTATGGAGGAAGGATAGTGACAGGAAAGGTTTCCTGCTCATCAAGGTACATGGCTCTTCACCCTTCGCCATTGGGTGAGCGTCCTGTTCTCATGTGTTGTTTTCCATGTAGAAAAAGGCTGAACAACTTGTTTCATGTAGGGTGGGAGATTCTTCCCCCTTTACTTTCATTTTTATTTTTTATTTTTTTTAAATCTTGTCTTGACTTTGCATGTATCAGCCACACGGTGTTCCCAAATTAACAGTTCATGGCAGAGGCCACTTACCCTCTGCTCTCAGATGTTCCGACTCAGAAACATACAGACCTATGTATGACTAAAATGATGAACCTGGTTTGCTTGCTTGTAAATGGCAAAGTTTTCCAAGAAATTATCAAGATCACACTTACTTTTTTGTAATCCTGCCCCTCATTAAAATTGTACAGTTGTTCTGGATTTTAGCATGTTTGCCTAGGAAGTTTAAACATGCAAACAAACAGTGCCAAACAGTGCAACCCAAGCAAACCACCCAGAAAACAATACAAGCCCAATTCAGGTTTTCTCATTTCAGCAACAGCAAAGTTTCAGCTACTATTTTTTTACTTTTACGAGTCCAAAAACTGGTAAATGCAAATAAAAAGGAGGAAAAAGGGTACACTTGGGGGCAGAGGAGGGCTCTGACTGCTCTCCAATTGGGATGGCAATGTTAAAATAATCCCTAAAAGTCTCTGATGAAGTATAAATAGGTGACAGAAGCAGGTTATCACTCTGGGCTCGATGGTGATAATGATAAGAAAAGTTCAAGAAAAAAAGAATGTTCACTTCTCTACCCATGCGAGTCTCCCTGCAAGGAAGTGCTTGAATGAACAGTGCCTGCCTCCTTGTATGTTGCGTGCTTGGTGATGAGCAACCGCATGCTCCTGCGATGGGGCTGTGGGCAGTGAGAAAGCTGGGTTAGCACTGCAGCAGCTGCTGGACTCACCTCTAGCAAACCTTCCCTGCAGATCACAACTGGGACTCAGGATGCTTAGAAGCACGCAGCTACTTTGGCCGATCATGTAATTGCTCCTAAATCTGCATTTTTCTTTAAAAACAGCCTTTAGGCTCTGTCTGTCACAGATGAAAGGTGAGAAGCCATTCTTCACACCAAGGTTTTGGTCAGGAACTGCACAACCGGAGCATGCTGAATACTTGCCCTGCCCATTACACACAATGCTGAGGATGTTTCCAGATTAGCTGGGCTAACTGTGCCTCTGTGATTTCAGGGGTTGTTGCTCTGTCACTCTGTAAAGGGGGTTACTGCCTTTGCTTCCTCCTGATCAGCTCTGTGTCAGTGTGGTCCCAGATATCTCTGCTAGTGGGTTTCTTGTGGGTCAAAAGTCTTAACTGGTTCTGTCACATCACCTGATACGTGCAGTAATTGACCCACCCAAAGATCACTTAGTAGCTTTTTTTGCTCTAAGAAATCGTCTTCAAGAGCAGCCCTCTTGGGCTAATTAAGCAGGGATCCTCTCTAATCCCCTTAAAGCAGAACTCCCATTTTCCTGGCTCTGTGTGGACAACCTCCATAAAAACTCTTGCCTTTGCCTGACTGCTGAAATAGTGGCTGAGACAAACACACTGCCAAAGGTGAATTGGTGGGATAATCCACCATCCGTGCTGTTAGATTTGTTAAGATGTTTGGATGCATTAATTTCACTGAGTTGCACCGAGAGCAAAGCAGCTCGATGCCCCAGAGTGCAATGTCCTGCTTGTGTTGGCTTCTAGTGCTATGAAATGCCCATGGTGCTGCACTGTGGGCACATTTCTAGCTGGCTTTCTCCAGGATGTGCTTCCTACACACCACCACCCTGAACACAGCCTTAACAAAACCCATGTTCTGCTACCTGCAGTGAAGCTTGCAGGCAGACCATGCCACCTTGTAAGGTGGCTCAGGCCCTGGCCCTTGGCATGCCCGCCCTGCATCCAAGCCAGAGATGAAGTGTCCTGGCGCTGCAAAAGGTATATTGCAGTCCCAAGGGACTCTCTGTAGGGAGACACACAGGGAGAGGTGCAGAGGTCTCAGCGATGTTTAGGGCATTCAAAGAGGACATGGTGACCAGCAAGCCACTGAGGGGGCAGGAGGTGATAGGATGGGTCAAGGTAGCACGTAGGATGTTTTCCCTCTCCCTGAATGTCTCTCTACCAGTGCATCTGAGATTCTTCAAAGGAAGTGGCATTTCTTATCTGCCCATCTCTCAATAGCTACAACTTACTGCTGTCACTGGCAAAACATTCAATACTGACTGAAGGACCTAGGTGAGATTGCAGAGCAGGAGTTTCTTCCTGTAGTTAACTGAACAGCCATGGAGACCAGAGGGTTTCTGAGGCTCCTATGGAAGAGCCAAATCAATATCGAGTGAAACCTGGCAAGGCTCCTCATCTAGTGATTACCGTACAACAGCATTTAAAATGTTCTGTCAGTCCCAGTCAGAAGCTAATGGTAAAGCAGGCTTTTGAAAGCCTACCTTAAAAGTCTGTAAAAATAAAACACCCTGGTAACATCTGTTCGATGTTTTGAAGAAGGTAATAATTGATTCTAAGTTAAAGCAAAGGTAATTTCCAGCTAAGACTGATTTTTACAATTTCTTTCTTCTGCACAGCTATTGTAAAAAGTCTTTGGAAAGGATGAACACTTGCTTTTCCATCAGCTGAGTGTCTCAAAGGTGAGTTAATCTCAGGACCCCCGGAGATCTCAAATGACCTGTCTTTCACAGCTTTTTCCTGTTGCAGCAGAGAGATGCCTTTGTACACGTGCCATGTTCAAGTCTGGGAATAAGAAACATTTTCCTCTGCTGATATTTAACAGAGCCTTTGCTGGTAGTTTTTCCGGGCACGCATGTAACCTTTCTCAGCAGCTTTTTGTTTTAATCATGGACTCACAGAATACCAGTGTGGAAGGGACCTCAGTGATCATCTGGTCCAAGCTTTTGAGCCAAAAGCATGGTGTGTAAAAGAGGTCCCAGCACTTTGTCTAGCTGAATCCCTGAAGCGTCCGGTGCTGGGGAATTCACCACTTCCCTGGGGAGATTATTTCAGTGTCTGATTGTTCTCACTGGGAAAAATTTTCCTCTCACGTCCAACTAGAATTTCCCCACAAATAACTTGTACCCATTACTCCGTGTCTGTTCCATGTGACTTCTTGTAAAAAGAGAGTCTCCAACTTCTTTGTAGCCACTCTTTAAATAGTGGAATATGGTGATAAGGTCTTCCCTGGGCCTTGTCTCCAGGATGAACAAACCTTTCCTCATGCAGAAGGCTTTCCAGTCTTTGATCATCCTTGTGGCTCTTCTCTGGATCCTCTCCAACCTGTCCACATCTTTTTTGGATAGGGGGGACCAAAACTGAACACAGTATTCCAGGTGTGGCCTGACAAGGGCTGAGTAAAGTGGGATGATGACGTCTTCCTCTCTGCTGGTGAAGCCCTTGTAGGTGTAACCCAGCATTCCAAGTGCTGGCTTTCAAACAGCTGCACACTGTTTACTCGGATTGAGCTTGTGTCCACCAAGACCCCCCAGTTCGCTTTCCACAGAGCTGCTCCCCAGCCTCATGAATCCCAGTGGGTGCTGCACTCTTTGTGCTTATCCAAGTGCAAGACCTTGCACTTGTCCTTGTTGAACTTCGTAAGGTCCTTGTTAGCCCACTCTTCCAATGGTCTAACTCTTTTAATGGTCTAAAAATCTCCTGTGTTGAAATTTGCTCAAAAAAAGAAAAGAGATCATTTGGCTTCTCATCATGAATTTATAGTCTATATTTAAATCATGCTCTCAGGCAATGATCTCTAGACTTTTGTGTAAAATGGATGCCTTATATCCTCATTTCATGCTTATGGAAAGAAAGCTGTGGAGACAGTTATTTGCCCAAAGGAGCAGTCCAGGTCACAATGGAACCCTAGACTCCTGTCTCAGAGCTACTACTCTGCAGTAACAATAAACAACAATTAATATTAAACTCTGAAACTAAAGGAGCTTGAAAAAAACTTTGCTTTCAGAACTACTCTAAGTGCACCAGTATACACAAAGTGTAAGACAAGAAGGGAGGAAATAAAGTTTGTATGATTTCCATTTGTTATAGAGCTTGGGGCTTCAATTTTCTTCCCCCTTTGTTTAAAAACCCTGATAAAGTAAGCAGTAGCTCTGTAGGTCTTGTACTTACAAAAGTAGTTTGGGTAAATATAAGCTCTACTCCAGTCCTTTTAGCACTCTGTGGCAAAAGAGACAAAAAGCATTTAAAGTGCTCAAATGGGGAATCTCCTGGAAAAAGACAGCTTGAATAGAGCTGGTCTTTGTGATGCCAGGGAAACAGGAGGTCAGGCTTAGTGAGTTGGCAGGAATTTTGAAAGAGCTGTTATAGACTGAGAAGGGTACATTTCTGCATTACAGCACATTTCTGCTCACAACTATAATGATCAGAGGGAATATAAGATGCTTCTGAATGGGGGTTTGGCGTGGTGGATGGGGAACAAGAAAGCAAGGAGGGAACTGCTGCTCATAGCTTGGTTCTGGATGCTGAATGCTTTTCCTGATCCTTAAGTGGTGGAAAGAATGAAAAAAGGGGAGTGATGCTTTGTGATCTCAGAGGCAACATATGTTAAAAGCAAGGTTGTTGGCCTGTTTGGCAGGCCAAATTTCTTGGAGCTGCTAGAAAAAAGAAATAGAAAAAAAAACCCAAACCCCAGCATTTTCAGGCTGAGGTCAGCTGGCATCTTGTAAAATCAGTTTGCCTGAGATGTCCTCCAAGAAAAAACCCCAAACAGATCAATCAGACCAGTGCACCCTTGAGTTGGGCAAGAAATAGGAAGGTAGGCACAAAAGCATCTTCCCACATGAAGCCATCAGGGAGTTTGGATGCTGTCAAGCCAGACCTGGTGTGATCCACCTGACCCTGCTGAGGAAGGGTTTTGCCCTGGCCTCAGTGGAAAAGATAAAGGGGAGGAAACCCCAGAAAAGCTGCGAGATCCCAGCTGGCTGGCATGGGCAAGCAGGGGCGCCTTTCAATAGACCAGGCTGCTCAAAGCTTCGTCCAACCTGGCCTTGAACACTGCCAGGGATGGAGCGTTTACCGCTTCCTTGGGCAACACATTCCAGTGCCTGAGCACTCTCACAGTGAAGAATTTCTTCCTCATATCCAATCTAAACTTCCTGTGCTCAAGTTTAAACCTGTCGCTACAGGCCCTGACGAAGAGTCCCTCTCTGTCATCCCTGTAGGCCCCCTTCAGATACTGGAAGGCTGCTATGATGTCTTCATAGAGCCACCTTCTCTGCAGGCTGAACAATCCCAACTTTCTCATCCTGTCTTCATACGGGAGGTGCTCCAGCCCCCTGATCATCCTCGTGGCCCTCCTCTGGACTTGTCCAACAGTTCCATGTCCTTTTTGTGTTAGGGACACCATAATCGCACACAGTACTCCACTTTCCTGTTCTTGATTTCCTCCTCTCCAGTGAAGAGAGACCTTCATTTTTCCAAAGAGAGAGTGGATCCCAGCTCCTCTGAGGCCACATGCAAAACCTGTGCTCACCACCTATCACACAGGAAATAATTTTTAGAAACTGGAAGAAGGAAAGCACGGCCTCCCTGTTTGACCTCCTTCAAATGGAGTCAGCAGGGGTGTCCTGAAGTGGGTGTCAGGAGCTGGGCTTTGTATTTCATTGCGCTCTTTTTCTCCTCATATTTTCAAGGTAAAAGCAGCTTTCACCAAAGCCCTCACAGACTCTGTCACTCTCTCCCATTTAGATGGGTGATAAGTTTTAGTGTCAACCTGCTCTCTCCTTTCTCCACCCAATGGCTTTTGAATGTTTTCTTCCAGCCCAGGAGATGCTCATTTAATGTTTGCTGTGAGCGTTGCCAGTGTTAATTGAGATTCACGGCTCTGAGGCTTTGATGGGATGCAAGGTCACAGGGTGTATCTGTTCCCTGATTGAGCATGGCTTATGGAAGCAACTTCCTTTTGCCAGTGCTTGACATGAATTTGTAATTCACTTCCAGTGCCTATTCTACAGGCATTTGAGATTTATGGCTTTGTGTACCCTCCTGCTGGTTGTCTTTCTGTGCATCAGATGTGCCATATGCCTTTCCAGGATTCCCTCCTCCCTGCGAGCCTCTTCAGTGGCCATGGACTGGGAAGTATGGAGCATCTCCCATATGGAGCTACCCTTGACATTCATGAACACAGATCAAGTGATCACCAAGTCTTCAAGGCTGGCTGTCAGACTGTTTGCCTAGCTGTAAGCACAGGAAATAGTACTGCTAGTATCGAATGGGGAATACACTCAAGTGCTTCGATGAAATGCCATCCTACTGATACCCCAGGAACCTGCTAAGGAGTTTATCTTCCCACCATCTGCCTGCTGGGGCCCTCTTCAGTGCTAACAACTCTGGGACATGGTCAGCAAAAACCACCTTGCAGAAGAGCTTGCTGGCACTGTGAAACCTGTCATTCCAATGTGCTTAGTAAAGGTACTTGAGGCACCAACGTGGCAAGAGAGGGAAAAGATGTTTCTGATTATCAACTGAAACAGGCAGGAGACAAAGGAAGAGGGGGAAATGATTCACTTTAATGCAATGAGAGGTGAAGAATTGGGTATACTCTCCTTCCAAACTGGTAACAGTGATTAATAGAGCTGCTAATGACCTGGAACAGCAGTGCGGGGGCAGAACTGGCTGGTAGCAAAACACACAACTCACTTCCTGAATACCGGGGAAGGCTGGAGGGGGCTCTGATGCTAACTGGGAAAACAAGATCCACAGAACAGTGGTGGGTGGAAATCCTTTTTGAGATGCACATGGCAAGGGATGATTTGAAATTTTCAGCATACATGGGCTGTATGTCCTGGACTAATTCAGGTCACTTTGATTCAGGCATCATCGTGCTCAGTAACATGGCCTCAGAAAAGATAGCAAATCTGAAAACAGACAAACTGCTAAACTTCTTTATAAATTTATTATACCCCCACTTGAAATACTGTAGAGCATTATTAGCATGATGTTCCACAGCATACATCAGAAATGGCAAAGTGAGACAGAGACAAGAAGAAGGATTAGTGATATACAAAACTTCAGACAGCAGTGAAAAAACGAGTTAGAGATAAGGCTAATACAATGAGACTAAGAGGTGAAGATGTGGCAGTTGGTGAGTTGTACAGTAAACATAGATCTAACAGAACCCATGCACCTTCGCTTAGAAACACCAAAAGGAAAATACATGAACGCAGCTTAAATACAAGGCAGTGGAGTTTATTGCACGTGATAACCACAGTCAGGAAATTGATGGAGCTGAAATGGATACAACACTTAAATGCATAGTGATGGAGAGGAATAAAACCACGGCAACAGTCATAATACTCCAGAGCCACCCAAACATGACTTGAAATTTCAGTAGCTACTGCTGGAAACAGGGGGAAAGACAAAGTGTGTCAAATGCTCTGCCTCGGGTGGGAGGGTCCAGAGGAGTCAGTCAAATGTACTTCATATGCTGATGCTAGAAATGGCACCTGGCCCTTTCTGGTGACTTCCCCACCCAGTGACAGTGACAGCACAGCTTTGGTGTGAATGCGATGAACAAAACCTGAAGGAGAGCGAAGGTCCTTCTTGCAGCGCTATACATGCTGGATCTGGACCCTTTAAGGAAAAGCAACTTGTTTTCAGAAGCAGTAAGGTGGAGAGCCCTGGCTCATTCTGGAAACATGGTTGATGCTTTGCATTTAATCCTGTGATTATTAATGATTGAAATACTCTGCCAGCTGGTGGGTATCTGGCAACCTGAACCTCTGAGTCAGATCTCCATGCTGCACTCGCTCCAAGCTGGCTCCAGTGCCAAAGCCATCTCCTTGCTGGAAATCTCCATAGAGGAGCTAGCCAGAGACTGCAGGGCCGCTGAGTGAAAGAGAAGTTTCTTGTGAGCAGGCTGGTGCAGTGCTGGCTCTGTGCACCATGTCTGTCCTCACACAACCGTCACAGCTGGGCAGCATCCTCAGTGATGCTCAGACAGGGGCAGCTGAGCCAGAGGGCAGAGGTTTTCTGGGGAGCCCTGACACAAATGCCCCACCACTGTGGAGATCCTGTGTAATGGTGCATTGCAGAGAGCCCACGATGCTTACGTTCGGTGCTGCTTGTGTGTCCTGCCTGCAGCACTTCTCTCCTGCTGCCCTGTTTCCGTGGGTGTCAGAGTCAGAGGAGAATGATTCAGCAAAGCACACACCTGTGCAGAGACAGGCATAGAAAACCAATGGTAAACCCTTATATCATAAATCTTCAGAGTCCAAGGATCTGGCTTGCTCAACACAGGCCATATTTTTCACTGTAAGAAACTGCCATGTAACATTAGCTATGTAAGGAGGAAAGGGAGAGGAAATGGGATGTACAAGATCGTGAAAATCAGGTAGGGTATGTATACCTCATCTTGGACCATTAAAGCTGGTGAGAAATTGGTGACCATCTCCTGTACGTACAAGGAGCAAACAAGTCCTAGAGCAAGAAGAAGTAAAATAATGTGTTCTTGAGACTCATCTAAAGTATCCAAGTACTTGCACACATGAAATGGGAAAACTCTCTGCCAGCCCATTCTGTAATCTGAGCTCTGACAAGAGCAGCAACACGCGTCTAAGTTTTAAACACAGCTTCTTGGTAAAGAGACACTCTGCCTGCCTGAGACTTAGTCTAACACGTGCCATACGCAAAAGGCAATGCTGACCTTGCATGTCAAAAAAAAAAAGAGTCTCATTTGAGTCTCAAATTGTGATGCTGTGCTTGCAGGCAAATAAAAATAATTTCTCTGGATTGTTACTATTTGCTTTGCCAGCTGTCCCTCAAAGCGCTGGAGCAGATAATCTGAATAGCCTGGTAGCAGTTCCATTGCAAAAACTTTCCTACCCAGATGGCTGTGCTTGACAGCAAGCAAAGATCAGCCTTGCTGGATGAAGGTGGGCTGACCATCATCTCGAATGTCCCACTGGGTGGGTTGTCTGTGGCTGTGCAAGGGAAAAGGGCTTTATGGTGGGAGAAGAGAATGGTGCAAGGAGCATGTGCCTCTGTGGGGAAGGGGTAGGCAGCACTGGGAACAGGCCATGTTGGGCAAATACAGGCACATCCTGCATCTTTGCAGGATGGGGAGCTTTGTATTGAATCCCTGATGTCAGTATTTTTAGCACTGCCACCCCAAGTGATGCTGCTTGAAGGACGCTGGCTAGGATGGCAGCCAACCCAACTGACTGCTTAGGGCAAAACACCCTGGAGAGGCGCTTCAGCCCAAACGGTAAGTCAGAGGCTGGTCCTGCCTCAGTTTTCACTAGGAGGCTGTGTGAGTCCTTCAGTGTATTCTACTGACAGAGGTTAAGCAGGCATTCAAGGGAGACACCCTGATCTAGCTGCAACGCATTGCCAAAATAACCTGCAAATTATTGCCTGTGAGCTGCACTTAGTCCTGCAGCACACAGTGGCATTTGCCAAGGCAAGCGGAGAGAACTGGGGGTACCCAGCACCGTATGGCCTCATATCAGCCACAATTACAGGGTGTGGTGTGGTGGTGCCTTCATGAAGCAGCAACTTTGCTGACTGCATGTTTTTAACTCCAGTTCCCACCACGTTCCACTCCATGCTGGACAAGGTGATGCATTAAAAATAGCACCCTGTACAGAAAGAGGCAAAACAGCAGGGTTAGCCACACACATTTCTTTTGCTCCTGCGAGGACAAGATTGTCATATTCAATGTACTGATAAAAAAGCTGGGTGTAGCACAAACACCCTGACCTCCTCCCTTTGGACCCATTCTGTCTCCTTCCATTCCCATCCCCAAAATTCTTTAAAAAGATGCTTAAAGAGACATTTTTCAAGAAGAAGAAATGAATTCTGAATGAAAAAAGCACACCATCGCTTCTGCTTTTCAAGCACAACAGGGTGACTTAACAGGGTTCCAGCAACTTATGTAGTTAAAGCAAAACCTAATTATTTCCTTCTACCTCTAACTCCAGCTTCACGTCTTGGAGTTAAAATAGACAAAATGAGCTGCTTTTCAGGAGAGAGCTTTGTACCATGGGAAAAATGTGCCTGGCAGTCTCCCCAAAACCCTCATCATTTTTATTACAGCGTTCATGTTTGTTTTCACTTTCCTCTTTGTTAAACATTTTAGGCAACTCAAATGAAGCCTTCGCCATCAAACCAGCTTTTTAGCAGTAATGACATAAATTACATTGTTCTCCTGGGCTTGCAGCACCCAGCTATTAAATCTAACCATGGGAGCCTGGCAAATCTTTTCATACATGAGGCAGCTGTTTCCTTTCTTCCCTGCCTCTGCCCTCCACCCCCTTTTTTGCCTTGCATGAGCATGATGTGCACTCCTGAGGAACATGCTGCACCCAAACCCATTTGCCTGTGGTGCTCTGTGCAGAGCCACCTGAAATACTCAGTGCCCATGTGGGGTACAGAGCAGCTCTTGTTTCCAGCCCTTCACATCCTTCCAGAAACACAAGCTCATGTGCCCGGAGCGGTTTCATGGCACAGAGCTGGCTTGAAGCACCATGATTTAAGCAGCTACCTCCATCAGCCGGGGCAAACCTTAATTCCTGACGTTGGAGCACCTTGTCTCACTGTGGTGCAGCTCCAGGACTGGACATGCTGGTGGTGCTTAGACCATGCTGCCAAGAGTCCCTGCTCAGTTAAACAATCCTGATCTTTTCTTTATTTTTCTCAGCACCTGTGGAAAGCATTTTGACTTGTGTTTGCTCAGTGTGGTTATCTGCCCGGGTTGGTCTACCTGGGAAAGCCATCAGCTTGCAGAAGATGTAGCTTCAAAGGGCACTTACTTTCGTCCTTAAATTGCCCTGCTATCACTGGCAATTTTTGCACTGTGCCCAATTGTTCAATGACAATACTCTAATGCAGGCTAAAAGACTGTTAATCTGCAATCAGTGCTGTTTAATGTACACATGAAAATGGTAACGTGCCAGTCACATACTCCCCCTTGGGATGGATGTCTCCCATGGGGTCACACGGCATGTGGCCCTGTTTGGCACCCGATGCAGCAGGGTGAGCTGGCTATTGCGCAGGCCATTCCTGGCTATCCTTGTCCCCATGTGCCCTCAGGACAACCTGCCAGACGGATGAACGTACCCAGGGACATCAAACTGCTCCCCACTGCCATTCTTCCCTAGTGCTGCTGATGAACCACTGTCAGGAGTTCTGGAAAAGGATGGGAAGCCGCACACTTCCAGCCACCATCACCTGAATGGCATCATCTGCAGGCTCGGTGACAGAAATGAGGAGATCTGTGGATGATTTGGGCCTCTTTGCAATGAAAAGAAGTAAAACCCAAACCCCAAGCATATTTAATTTCAGTAAGCTCTGGCACAAGCAGTCTCTTCTTTCCTGATGAACTTTTTTTCTGAGCAACAGCAATCAAAATAAAAAGAACAGCCCTTAAATGGGATTTGTTAGTAGACAAACAAGGTTAAACAGGTTAAGCTGTGGAAATAAAAGTCTCTGTGTTCATATCTTGAAGCAAATAGATGCCTGAATGTCTGTACCAGCAATAAATGTTCCTGTGAGACATATTTGCTGGTGCTGCAGTGCAGAAAGAAAGGCAGTGCAAGCCTTTGCCTCGACAACCAAAACCTATCTGTGTTTGGAAAGGAAGGATATATTTTTATTCCTGAGTTTCAGAAAGCTGGTTTTGAAACGGGTATCAGAGGTGGCAGGAAGAGCTAGGAAATTGCACCTACCTTGCAGCTTAGGTGGGAGAAAGGAGAAGCAGCACTAAGCCATTCTGCCATAGCTAATAGACAGGAGGAACAGGGCCACAGGTTTACACAGATGCCACCCGCAACCCAACACATGCTCTCTCCTCAGATACTGAACAGCAGAAGTAACATAAAGGAAATAATGAGTATTTCCCAGCCACAGTGTTTTCCACCTGACCATTGCACTGACCGGTCCCAGCTGCGGGACAACATATGTGGCACAAGAGGAGTGGTCACTGGTCTTTCTCCAGCTTTAGCATGAGGGACATGTGGTGGAGAGTGGGGCCAGGCAGTGGTAGTTTCTCTGGCCCAAGGAAGAGTGGCAAAGTGTGTGTGTCGTTGAGGATAGCAATTAGCTTTGACTAGGTATGTGATTGTTCTTGCAGAAAAGCCTTCACCTGCTTACAAAGTGCCTGGGTTTACAGGCATAATTACGTAGCAAACCTTTGGAGATGGTGAAGGTTTTTATCCATCATCAAAGGTGAGACTCAAAGTCAGCAGGTGGACTCCTAAATGTATTCCTCTCACCTTCCATTGGACACCTAAACCTGGTCATCTGAAACATTCTTCAAGCTTCATTAACCACAGTGAGGTGTACATGCCTTGTTTGCCTTTAGTGATCTATATTTAGATGTACATATTTAGATGACCAATTTTGAGGGGAAACAGTCAGCTACCAGGGGCTATGACTATTCAAACAGCTCAATCTATGTCTGCAAAAGCCTTTTGGCCTGAAGCTTTGTTTCCACATCATCACACCAATCATATTTGTTCCTACTGTTCCTTGGATCACTTCTTTCTGCCAAGGTTATTACTGGTCAACCCAAGAGGTACAACTGTTCATGTGATCCAACATGAACAGAATCAGTAGTGCTGCTGTCTCAACACTTCCAGCTACAGCCAGAAGCCAGGGCAAATGAGTTAAGATGCTTTGCTCTTTATTTACACCTGCCTCGAGTAGCTTTAAACCAGAAAAGCCAATGGCACCTACAGTGATGGATAATACGCAGCAGTTTGCTCAGAGGGTGAAGTTATTAACCTCAAAGTTCAGCAAATATCTGCTAAAGAATTAAACTCCAGTAAAAGCTAAATTAAAGTGAATTAATGTAGTTAATCTACTCTTTTGCTTGATGAGTTCTCACTAAATAATCAGTAAATTCTTATAAGTTATAGATAATAACATTGAAAAAGAACAGTTGCACTTCCTCAGGCATCTAGGACAAAGACAACTTATGTGTTGTCCCTCTCCCTACCCCAGGGCAAGGAGAGAAAAGGGCATGGAAAGACCCCAGGCTTAACAGGACATATTGTAACTATATCATAAATGCTTTTGTGAGTAAAGAACGAGAAAGACAAAAGGAAAGTGAATAGAAAGAAGCCATGCATTTGTCTATGGCTAATCTGACCAATAACCCCACATGGGTCTGGTTAGACCTTGCAAAGGAATAAAAAGAAATAGCAGAGACCTCTGTAGCCATTGCATCCCTTTATAAGCATTTAACTATGTGAAAATGCTGTGAACAACCAGGGCAAGAAGAAGTGTCCTGCAGCTAGGGAGGAATCAGACAGAAACTAAGGTTACCAGGTTGCTTAACTCATGTTGAAATCAGCAGCATAACCTTTTGATTAGGGGTAAAGAACAAGCAGATTTTGTCAACATAATGTTGTGGGCGAGCTTGAGTGTTTGGGACCAGAGGCATTGCTGTTGGCTGCTGGTGGAGTGGCCACTGTGACCCAGCTCTATAGGAAGCCCTGCCTGGGCTTGGCAGCATCATCCATCTGGCCTGGGCCAGGCAGGCAGGAACCCATCAGAGCCTTTCCTTCTGGACTTCGCATACCCCTGCGAGCAAGCAAATAAAACTGCTTCAGAAACACTCAATGCCTCCTGTTTATTTACCCCCCTAAATGAAATTATATGCGAGATCCCGATGTTCTGCTTCCAGCTCGGGTTAAAAGGAGTAACAATTTATTTAAGCCTCAAAAAAGAAGAGACTAGCTTGGCCCAGCGATTCAATAAGAACAATTATCTAGACTGCAGGGTCAGAGCCAGGATGACTAATGGAAATGTTCAGAGAAATGGAAATTACCCCACTACAGATTGAAGCTAAACTCAAGAGTTTAATATATCCCAGCTAGAAAGACCAGATTATCTCCATCCCCAGTGCTGAGGGAACTGGCCCATGAAATTGCCAGTCTGATAGCAAGGATTTCAGATCTATCAAATCAGAGACAGATATCATAACATGGGAACCCAGCTAGTGTGAGAAATGTAAGGGAGAGAATGATCCAAGCTGTTTACACACTCATTAATCCAATCTCATCAGTTTACAACCCAGCAACCAATTTTTTTTGTGAACAAATAATTGAAGACATAGCAGAAAGTGAGGCTGAAATGTAGCATAGGCCAACAAAAAGTAGCCAGAAGACAGTCTTACTGGCACAGTGTCCCCAAATCTGTGGGATAACTACAGGTTACTTGTAAATGTAGTAGCAAACTTGTCGCCTGACTCTGGACTCCGAAGCCTTGGCGGCAGGGCAGGAGGGTGGTGGTGGCACACACCATGCTTCAGGGAGGCAGCCAGGCATTGCCAGGGACACGTAACTGAGGTGGACGAGAGAGGACACTGACTGCCTTTACTGTGATCCAAGTATGTCACTTTGTGCAAAGGAGCAGCTCCTTTACTCCAGTAAATCTGAGCTTGAAGGGAGCGGCATCATGAAGCACTTTGGTCAGAAAGGCCATGGATATTTTCAGCTGGTGGGTGAGTGTAAAGGCACTGCTTCAAACTTTGTAAAAACACCCATCTCAAGGGCAATTTTTTGAAGAGCAGAGGTACTTGAAACCTGGACCTGAATTTGTACCAAACATGCAGCTCTACAGTCTCAAGCTCATACAGGAAGGGTTGAGCCTTTATTTTTGGTGTTAAAGTAACACAGTTTTGAACAGCTTTGTTGATATACCCAGTCTTGGCATTTGCCAGCATGAAAAATATATGGACGTTTTAGGCAAGCCTGGCATAAATTTTAGCAGCTCTTTCCTTCTTTTCACTGTGAAGAGTGATTTTTCTTGTTTCTTTTTCAGAGGCCACTGGCAGGAGATATTTAAGGAGATTAATTTCACTGAACTTCTTTTTGTGGCTTTATAAACGCTTCCCCTTGTTGGTCCCCTGTGAGACTGATGGCACTGCAAGGTGTCTTATTACTATTCACAGGAAAGCCTGGCCTGAAAATGGTATTTACAGCCCGACACATATGTACAGAGTCTATCGGCACATCTCAGAACTTCTGTGGGGCTGATCTCCCTCACTGTCCCACATCTCATTGCACATTACTGCTGAAATACTTTGGCCCTCGTTCAACAAAGAGCAGACCAAAATTAACTGTGCGATGTTAACTGCTAGTCAATTATTTCTGAGCTCTGAGGCTCCATCCTAGCCCTTCTGTAATTCCCCCACAGACAACAGCACTGCAACCAATAGGTATGTAGAGAATTAAGGGCTTAGTCCTGCGTTAATTCTACTTATTAAGATAAGTTATAGTAAGATCAAGAAAAATGAAGTGGAACAAAACCAGAAAGTATTGCTGTGGCTGTTTCCACAGCCTACCTTTTGTTGCATGCAGACATCCCTGTCTCCATGAGCGCACACAATGGTTCCTCAGTTACATCTGGACAGCTGGAAGGAATCTCTCAGAGGGATGGCTTTCCTGTATCCATTCACTTCCTTTCCTTACTCTAGACACAGCATTTCCGACTTGATGACCTCCTTCAAGGCTTTTGTGCTTTTACTGCTTTAATGTAACAGCAGAGCCCCTGTTACACCGATGCTCAAGGGGCTCGGGGAATAATGCTTCTCAGAACTGCGTGCCAAAGCTGGGGTGCTGCTCAAGGTGCCTGTGTTATAGGGACATTTCTGTTACCTTTTGACCTGTAGAAACTGTCCCCCAGCTCCATGCCTGGCCAGCCCCATCATCCCAGACAGCAGCAAGGCCAGTGTTTACTTCCCTTCTAGCTGCAAGGGCAGCCGTGGCTTGAGGTCAGACTTGGTGGAGAGGCTGCAGTCCCTTCATCCTTGCTGATGCTCTGGTGTCTGCCTGCTCTGCACAGAGATGAAGGAGGTGACTGTTAGGGGTTCCCATGGGACCAAACCTCTACGGAGGCCTTTAACAACCAAAGCCAAGTGAGAATCATCCTGGTTGGGTATTTTCTTCCTGAAAGTATTTTGATAAATACAGAATATTCTCTTAGAACATAATAATTTTTATTTGTTTTTTAAATAGTGGGAGGAAAACCAAACCCTGAACATCTTGAGCAGCTTGAGATGTTGCCTTCTAACATATTTTCTTTTAATACAGGGATGTGTAGAGAAAGAGGCATTTTCTGATAGGTATTTTCTCAATAAATGTTCCAAAATCTTTTCCAGATTAAAAAGATTCCAGCTCTAAATTAAAATCTTTTTTTTTTTTGAGCCTGAAGTGATTCTTTTTCCACCAGAAATGTGGTCTATGGGGAAACTTCAAACTCAGTTCTATCTGGAATGAAAACAACGTCAAAAATCTTGGAATCTATATAAGCTGGAAATTTGGACTCTCACCAGAGGAGTCTGGAGATTCGTATCCCCTGTGAGCAGGCTGGATAAAGAAGGGCTGTTCTGCCCCACAGCTGATTTCCTTGGGACAGGTAAGCATTAAGGATCCATGGCTAAGATGGCTCCCTAACATTCTGGATGCTCTCACAGAGATTTCTGAATTGGTTCATTTCTGAATTGTTCCCCTGTGTTGTCTTTCTGCTGCACCGTTGGCAACCACAGCCCTGGCCTCTGCTGAAGAGGATTATCTCCATCCCTTCTGTCACCTGTAAGGCACATGGGGAGACAAATGGGCAGAGCTGATGTCTCCCAAGAGCTCGTCAGTCGTTCAGAAAGAGCCTTTTCTGGTGCAGAAGAGTGACTGTGGCTGAGGCAGATGCCCTCGGCCCCAAGTGTCCTGTGCAAGGTCATTAGACCATCCCCCATTTTGCATTTTTTACTTTTACACAGGGAAAGCAGTAATTTTCTTACTTTGGCAGCTATGAGCATGCACAAAACCATCTGAATGATAGTCAGACTACCCACAGTGCCAACAGACAGCAGCATGCACTTCTGCAGGAGAGTTACAATCCATTTGACTATGGTGCTATCAAACTTCAACTTCATATATGTTTGGATTAGTTCTGTATAGATATGTTTCATGGAAATACAGATTATGCACTTTTTATATTTATTTTATATATATGTACACACGCATATACATGTGAATATGCTTACTTATATTTACCTATAAATAGGTACAATGAGTAGTGCCTGTAGTTTAAAGCAGTCACACCCTTAGCGAGGGCTGTATTATGAACGGACAGAGTGAGTCATAGACATCTAAGCACATGAATACACTTGTATTTTGCCTGACCTCATTCAATACCTATTCTGGATATGATTTTACAAACGACAGTGCTAAGCTAAAGAAAGTATGTCCTTTACTGCACTGTACAGAAGTACAGGCCTTTGAATGAAACCAGAGGAAAAAGAGCAGCATGGGCAGCCAGATAAAACTCACTATTTCAGGCCACTGGCAAATAGCCCAAAATCCGGTATTTTGTGCAAGTATGATGTCTGTCTGCCAGCATCTGACTGTCCTGGGGTGATGTTCAGCCCCTCCAAGCAGCATCCTTTGCACCCAAGCAGACCCTCTGTGACCAAGGTGGCAACATCATCCGGCGAGCATGCAGTCCTGATGGAAAACACCTACGGAAAACCCTCACCTTTCCCTCCTCTGGCTGCCACACATCCCTCGGGCAGCGATTTGGCAGCAGAGTCCAATGATGAGCCAACTTGCAGGAGTGGTTCAGTGATTCCTGCGGCCAGGCACTGAAAGACACCACTGTGCGTATGTTTAATGTACCCAGAAGTGAGCAGGGCCCTCAGCCTTGATGCTGATGATAAAACCCTTGCTGGTCATCTGGAAGTGCTTCTTCCTTTGCCCAGGAGACAGCGGCACACACTGCCCATTCAAACAGGGGCCAGCACACAGTCTGTGGGCATTTCTCTTCCATGCCTGGATGATGTCCTAGGAGCAGGAAAACAATTTAGTGACTAAGCAAGTGGCTCACAGGAGGAGGTCATTAAAATCCTGTGATTTTTAAGCCCCTATGAGGCTGATACGAGACTCTTGCACACATTTACTATCTCTTTGACCTTAGAGTAATATGATTGTAATGTACTCACTGCTGTGAGCACCAAGCCTGCACCAGCGTATGACTTCTTCTTAAGCACAGCCATGTTTCCTGAAAAAGTAACCAGGATGAGTTTTTTTTAGATAAACTCAAATAAAAATATTTCTTGGGTTTTAACCCTTTATTCCCTTTGCATTTGCCAAACAGCTCAGAGGACTCTTTTGGCCATAAACATGCTGTGTTTTGAGGCGCCGTTGCTGGTTTAGGTCTGTCAGTCAGATGACAGCAAAAACTGCCAAGCAGTTCAGAGTGAAGCAGCATGGGGCTATTTTAGCTTGCACGATCCCATTTCAAACCAGTGGCAATTTGTTTCACCCACCCACAGGGATTATATTAGTGGGATGTCAGTCTGTACCCATAAATTATCCAAAGTTTTTGGATATTGACTTCCTCCTCTATTCTCAAGCCTGCAAACACACACACTCACGTCTAGCTGAATGCAGAGAAATCCCTCTGGCTTCAGTGAAACAAATGATGGTGCCAGATAGTTGATGGTAGTGACAGGCAGTACATCAGAGATGGTTTAGTCTCTCTTTGTGGGGAAAGGTAGAAAGAAACAATATAAACAATGCCCAAATGATGACAACGTTGATAATCAACAGAAGGATTTTTGTTCTTGAAACTCAGATTTGGGGCACCGCAAAGAGAATTTATCTCACCTATTAAAGGTGGATCTGGAAAACAGTTGGTTTTCAAGATGATGAACTAGGACTAATTTCAAGGGGGAAGGAGCTTCTGTAGTTGATAGGAGACACATAGATACTCCAAAAGAAAATATGGATAAGATGCACAAACTGTAATAAAAGATAGGGAAGATGCTCTGGGAAAACCACTAGATACCTCAATGGAGATTTTAAGGCTGTTGTTAAACTACAGACTGACCTCATGAAGCAAAAGGGAGAAAATGTGAGCTCCAAAGAAGAATGGAAGTCGAAGCGAAGGAGCAGAGGAGCATTTCCATAAGGCCGGTGCAGGCAGCACTGATGAGAATGGACAGAAAATGCATCAGCATTTTTTCACTGTTTTTCCCCAAAGCAATTTCAAGATTAGCCAGCCCTGCCAGGGATTTCCCTGCAACTGGGCTGGTGCCCACCTTCTGCAGGAGCCAGCCCTTAGGGAGGAGGCAGCAGCAGACACACAGCCCCTCTGCCACCTCTTGAGACCTGCACACAGGCCCATCATCTTCTCATCCTTCTGCACCCAAGAAGTGGAAGAGGCTGTGTGGAAGGGCTTGTGCCCCCAAGGAGTGGTGGTATTTGCATGGGTCTGGCACAAGAAATGCAGTGAAGCTCCCCAGGAACCTGTGTTCACTTCAACTTCTTTGTCATCTCCACTCAGCTCCAGAGTCCCTGCACTGCAAGCCCAGCAGTACAACTCACATAGAAATCATCCCCTGTGCCCTTCCTTTCCTTCCAGCCTGTGATGGTGAGACATGAAAAGGAGGAGGCTGGACAGTGTAACTGTGGAAAAGCAATGTTCAAACAGCCCATCAGTAGCAGTAATGAGGTTGATTTCTTTGCAGTGGTTGCTGTCAGTACTGAGGACAGGAGATGGTATGAACCTTTTCTGTTCATCAAAGCCTGAGGGCCAGGGGAGGAAGGAACAGTGAGTGTGTCTCTGGACAGCCTTTCCAGACCTGCAGGTTCCCAGGTCACAAGTGGTGCTGCTGCCCCAACTATGATGTAAGGAGTGACAGTACTCAAGTCATTGATCCATCCATCTACCTACAAAGCACAACCTTGTTCTCTTAGATGAGAGCTGGGCAGGAGAGCAAAAACAGATGCCCAAAGGCTGCAGAAATAAGGTGGCTGCCTAAATGCCTTAGTTCTTACCTGCATATAAGCTCCAAGCCTGAGAACCATGTTTTGGGAAGATCAGTAGGAAAGTGAGGGCCTGGCTTGTGTGAACACGAAGTACGAATTTGGGGTGGGATCTCAGGCCAGCTCTGTTCTGGCAATGCTTCACTTTTCCCACAGGTAGAGGTGGGGGTTTTTTATTGCAATGCTGGCATTGACAACAGGTAAACCCGGGAGCTCAGCTGGTGAGCCTGCCAGGCTGGGTAGCCACTGTGCTCACATCTCACAGCAGCGGGGAGCCCCAGGGCACTTCTCAAATTTAAAGAGCTGCCAATTACAGGAAACTCCCACTCCATCTGTTTTTGTCAGAAGGGGTCTGGGTACCCATTGCAAGCATGTTGGAAGCATATGCCTCTGCTGCAGGCTGGAAAACACCTGCTGAGCTTCCCAGCCTTGACCCACATGCCTTGGAGGACAGTTTTCTTTGCCCTAGACCTGCTGGGCTTTGACCATGAGGCCATCAGCGTTAACCTGCTGGCTGTCACTGTGGGAGTTGAGGAGGCAGGCTCACAAGTGACCATTTGTAAAGCCACTAATATTTCTGCTCTTAAAGCAGCTACAAAAGAGGACAGCAACACTGTAGGTGTATTTTATATAAAATATACATATATATTATGTATATGTACATAGTTATCTGTAGGGTGCTGATGATAGCAATATAGCAGAGACACAAAGCAGCAGTCTAGCAGGGACACTGGCCAGGGAGGTTTGCTGTGTGAACAGGAGCCAAACAGTCCCAGTCACACTTTGGGGCAGGACTCCCTCCTCTCCCTCCTTTATTTAGTGACTGTATTTACCAAAACAGGCAAGGATCCCTGCAAGGCTGCCTCACAGGCAGCCTAAAACAGGAGTATGAGGACCAGCAAATGGAAGGACTTGGTTGAGAGTTTGGTTGGGAGCCCAGTCATCTTTACAAACTCATGGAGAGAAGTTGGGTTTCTTTGCTTTGATCTTGTTTCTCCAATTGAACTTCGGAAATGTCCATGTTACCATTTTGCCCTGTGTTCACTGGGGCTGTCCAACAGTAGTTGCGGTAGCAAGCGGCAGAGCAAGCTGTGGGCTCTCCTCTGCAAGCTTGTGCAGTTGTGCTAGGGTTTGCATGGCTGAAGCATTTCTTTCCAGGGCTCTGTGGGAATGTTACCACTCATTTGGGCTACGAGACACCAGGGTAGGGCAGGACAAACCCGGCCAGACTTGTCCTCTTCCTGCTGCAGAGTGCCTGCATTAAGACTGCAAGGAAAAGGGAGAGGTTTTTGTAATCAAAAGTGAAAGAAAACAGCTCCCTACCAACATTAGCTCCCTACCAACATTAGCTCCCTACCAACATTAGTTTTTATGAGCTGAGCATTGCAGTAGCCTACTGCACCTCTAAATTAATGCTTACAAATCAAGCGGAGGTGCTCTTAGGTGACTTGTTCCTCTTTTGGTTTCCATTCACTTAATTTTGTTGTTAAATACGTGGCACACCACTTTATTTTGGAGTAAAACACATAGCTGCGAATGAGGGAATTTTTCCCCAGGAGGGATGAAGTGCCTTGTGCCAGGCTGCTGTGGTATTACCCCATCCCCTGCTGCCTCGCCAAGGTGCACATCACTGGGCAGATGTGTGGCTGGTGCTGGCCTCTGCCTTGGGGAAAGAGCACCCCATGCCCCATCTCTCTCTGTCATCAGCCTCTTTAGGGAGGGAAGTTTTTCTCCCATGCTTGGATCTATACCAAGAAAAATATTTCTCCCAACAGAGCTGGGAGCTGCAGAGGCTTTGAGGACAGGCAGTTCTGCCTGATAGAGAACAAGCAGTGTGTTTTATGGCACTTGATTTTAATGTAATTTAAATTTTTTTCCCAATGTTTTAGGCAGTTGGCTGCCTTTCATTAGCCAGAATATAATTTAATCCTTGTGCAAAAAGGAAAGGGGATGTGGGGACCATCCATCCAGGGCCTTGTACAACTGATGCCCAAGCAGCCGCTGTGTGGGGTAACATGAATTAATGCATAGGGAGGAGCTTTGTTTTCATGGAGGTTTGTTGTTTTAGGTTCTTTTTCTTTTTTGTGGCTAATACATTTGTTGCTGAAGGTTTATTTTTAGCTGAAAGAGAAATCATTGTTATGCCATGGCAACCAGATTTGGGAGGTGAGCTAGAGCAAGCTGGTCTGACTAGAATATATCTGAAAGGATCTCAATTGATTAAATACCCTAAAAACAAAGATGATAGCTGTTAAGATAACACAATGCTGATGTTCGTGATTTAGAAACACAAGCCGTCTCTGTTATGGCATGATTTTTTTTCACCTAGTTACTGGCTGTGAAGGGAGGCCTGGAAAAGCATTGCCAGTAGTCATAAATGAGTAATGCTGCCAAAGGATTTGCAAAACGGGTAGGATGTTTCGCTGGAGATGTGAGGAAATTAGGCTTTCTCTTTTGAGATGCAATAAAGCCCTCCCCGTGACCCACGCTTGAGTAACCAGCTGCAGCCCTGAGCTGTGTGGCTGGCAGGAGGCAGGGAGGTGGTGGGTAGGTCTTTCCCCTTCCTCACAGGAGCTTGTTTAATGCGTGCTGAGCCGAGTCTTGGCTGCAGCTGTGCTGGTGTCCATTAGGATGCTGGTGATCATCCCTCCCCTGGGCTGGGCAGTGTGACACCTCTAAGTCCAGACACCCAGCATATCTGCTGGGCTTTCACCCTTGTTGAAGAACAGAAGGTCTGTGCAAGGTTTGAGCAGAGCCCTGTCCAGCCCATCCCTTGCAGCCACCTTAGGGTGCTGAGAAGATAGGAGCAGGAAGTGGTCCCCAAATATCTTCCTGGCAACTTGGGATTTCAGGCACCTCCAGGCCAAGGATCTGTTGTTGCTTTCACATGCTGGTACTTAAAGACACTGTCTCTTCAGGATAGGGAAGACAGAGGGCCTTGAGGTGCCAGCTATCAAGAGTGATCCTGCATTGGCATCAGCTTTTGGGGCTCCTAGATGACAATAAATTTTAGAAGGGGGCCCAGCAATGCAGGTGTTGGACCATGAAAGCAAACCAAGGCAAAAGGGGCAGAGCCAGAACCAGCACTAGACACTCTGAGCCCAGGGATGGGTCCTCCAACCAAGGGATGTGGCTCCAGAGAGGTACAGACACAAGTACAGACTAGTCAGCCCTCTCATCTGCTTCTTTACCTCTCCTGGAGGCTCTGCCCCACCACTTCTGTGAGGGTAATGATCTCTATGAGCAGCCTCTTTGGTCACAGAGTCACTTCTAGAGTCCAGCCCATTTAATGTGGGGGTACAGGAGCAATGGAGCTCACAGGCGCTGCAGACAGGCAGCTTGTGCTCCTCTTGTCATGCGCAGATCCTGGCTTGGTGGGGGATGAAGATCTTCTGCTCTGGTCATGAGCTTTGCATTGTTCTGAGGCGTCTGGATTTGGCAAACTCTGAACTGACATTGTGAGGTACCTGGGACTGAGGGTTTTGCTATGAGACCATTTGCACTTTGGGCTGTGGTAGACCCATCCACTCAGAGCAGGAGATTGGACAAAACACCTCCCAAGGTCCCTTCCTGTCTGAGTGATTTGGTCTTTCAGGGCAAGGTCAGCACTGTCTTCAGATCACATTACTTTGTCTTGTTGGGTGTTGGAAGACTCCATAGCCTGTCAGGACAACCTATCCCATGTTCAATTATCCTTGTGGCATATATTTCTATCTTAAGCCTGGTCAGCCCCAGCTTCAGGCTCTTTCGCCCAAAATGTTTTCCAATGCCAAATGCATTTAAACTCTTCCTCTATGTACCCTCTTCCAGTCCATTAATTGAGCTCTGAAAGTCCTCCTTGCCTGCTGGCCCTGATCCTAGAAAAAACATTCTGCCAAAATTACAGTAAAGGCCCTGGAATTAAATCTTCTATCATAGTAATTCATAATTTGGTACTGCATACCTTTTAACCCAGATGTTACTTATTGAAAACAAAAATACACAGAGAATATGATCATGGTCCAGAAAACAATATAGACCATACTTTTTTGTTCTGTTGTTGTTCTGTTGTTCTAGATGGTTGTGGACTATTTAGTCAAGCACAAAATTATGACAAATAGTGTCGATATTCATGAATAATTTACCATTTTCAAAGAGCACCTGGTGTGCTCTGGTATGTTGTAGTGATATGCACAACACAATCCTTTTATTCTGAACAATGAAAAGTTAACTCATCCTTAATTCTAGTTAACACACAGTCAATCAGGGCTGTGATTTTTTAAGCTTAAGAAGATATCCCTAGAATGATAAATGGATCTCTTTCAAAATACGCCCCCTCATTAGACTCCTCCTGACCTGTTCTTTACAGTTATTTTTGCACCTTTTATGCACATTGGTTTGATTGACCCCTGTTCTGATATCTATTTAGAGTTGTTTGACACCATGGGAAACTCTGTTAATGAATACATTAATAATCATGCACACACTTAGAAAATCAAGTCTGAGTTCAAACATGAATACCAGGACTGAGCCAACAAAGTTTTCACATGAACATTTCAGTGGGCTAGAATCATTTTCTCTGTTTTCAGTGCTTACAGGGATGTGAAACGTTTTATAAAGAGACCATCTTTGGTCCAAACAGGCTACAAAGAGAGGCCTTGATCTTGCAAGCGGCTTTGAGCAGATTCCTGAATCAGTGTGCAGCCAGTCAGAGCAGCATGAAGAAAAGGCCCAGCCTTGTCTTTGTGCTTCAAAATTTTCCCTATTTGAGGGCTGCAAATCTAGATGTGAACCTCCACGTAAGTGCTAGGGGAGCCATCCTTTTCCATTTTCTGATGGATATCCTTCCCTCTCCAGCCTTTCTGGTCACATTGGTGTCCAAGTGTTGCTCAGTATTACATAGTCAATGGAATACTAACAGCCACTGCAAGGGACAATGGTGGCTCCTTTTTCTACCTTCACCCAGGCTCAGATGCGTCCCTGCACTTGTCCTCAACCAGCACAAGGGAAGTTTTCTGCCAGTTTAGTTCCCTGAAAGAGTACAAGGGAGGAGAAGGTGAAGGCAAGAGTGAGAATGGCTTTTGGTAGCTCCTGTTGCACACAGGATAGGAGCCATAGCATGACTAGACCCAGGCTGGATGTCCAGGCACTGAAGGCATGAGTGTGCTTCCATATGGTAAATATGGACACAGCCGAGCATAGCCTGAGCTTAGGGTGAGTCACTATTTTGAGGGGTTTGCTGCATAAAGTTTCTAAGACATGTTTTTCCCAGGCTGTGAGCAAACAGGATGCTCTTGCAGGGCAGCATAACTGGGAGCAGGAGTGTCTGTGGGGTCTCCTTCCCCGAGAACTACTGGCAGGTGGGCCCATTGTCAGCAGTCACATCAGGGCAGACATCAAAACCCAGGGCCTTCATTATCCACATCCTACCAAGTGTGTAGTGCCTATCTTGCGTCTCCTCCCATTGCACATTCCTTTCATGGCTTGGGACAAGGCTCTGACAGGGTCATGGAGGCACAACCCCTCCCTTGCCTGGGATCTGGTGAGGTGGCTTGTCTTTGCTTTCTGCTTGTGAAGCTCTTGTCGGCACCCAGACTCTCAGATGCTATGGTAATGAAAATAAGATGAAATAGCGCTCAGTTCATTTGGTGAGACTAAAATTGATTTTTAATTTTAATAGGTTGACTCACCACTCGTGGGCATTGCAGACAGTAGTTAAAAACTACTTTGCACAGGAGTCAGAAAGTCAGAACTAATTAAAGAATGTGTCCACAAAAGCATTGCTAATAGACTGAAGGGAAGACCTTAATTAGAAATTTGGGAGGTAGTAACCCTCCTGTTAATAATGCTTAAGTGACATTTGGGAGCCATGCAAAATAAGTAAACAGCCCCTATCTGCATCACTGCAGTCAAAGACAGGAGACCAGAAGAAAACATCTAAATAGGGTCTGTATGCTGCTATGCCAGAGCTGAAGCAACCTTCTCCTTAAAGCAGTGTTCAGTCTTGCAGTGTTCAGTCTTGCTCTCCACTTAGTAACAAACAGCACTGCAGCACGCACTTACTTAAAAAAATCTTTAGAGTACGGCAGCAAGGTGACTCCAAGGACTGTAAGGCATGAGCAATAGTATGCAGAAGCTAGAACACCTCAGCCTACACAATATGACTTACTTAACTCCGCTCTTAAAGCAGAGCTCCAGGCACATCTTCAGTTATCTGGCATGCACAACCAGTCAGGGCTCGAGAGAAACGTAACTGAAGCAAGCAAAATATTTCAGGCATGTTGATGGCAATGCAGCGATTTGGTAACGACCCATGCTGGAAGCACAACCAGGCTGGCAAAATACACAGCTTTACGAGATGTAATTTCTATTCAGAAGAAAATAAAAATAAAAATCTGATTAGGATGTGCCCATCAACACAAGCTCGTTGCATGTATTTGTTTATGTATGTAATTATACATTAGTAAACTCCGACAATACCGTCAATTCAAAGGCTCGCCCTTCTGGCTGACCCCAGTGTAACCTGCTCTGACAGACTGTCCCAAACTCTGCTTTTCTCCCACCTCCAGATGGCTGGCACATCTGGGGAGCTGCAAGAACCCGGGGGTGACCGGAGACTGGCTGCTCTGGCACCCATACGTCCATTCGCACACACACCTCCATCAGCACTCGCAGCCGGGGCGAGAAGCGTGGGTGCTGAGCACACTGCAGGAGATGTCTTTCAACGAGTGCTGTGTCAGAGCTGAGACATTAAAAATAACCATTGACGTGTTCAGGCACGATACCCTTTACACAGAAGTACGGTGAATTCCTCCATTCCTTTTTTGTTGTGGCTGTCGGTGCAGAAATCTACCTAAATTATCATATTGTTTTGGGGGAAAAACCACCATGCAGATTTAAAGCATGATAAAATAATGCAAAAGAAATGCTTTCATTAACTTCTAGCATGTTACCAGCGGACCTAGAGCTTCCCGCTTTCTCTTCTAATCCATGGAACAAGCATAATTCGAAAATGGAGGTGTTTCATGATCTCTAGATGTTGTGGGCTACATAAATACAAAATATCAAAATGCTGGTTTATCTTCTTGCTGATGCCTGGTAGTTTCATAGAACCCTTTCCTAGGCACTCCTTGCAACTAAGCATAAATATAGTGTACCAGAAACATTTAAAAATGGAAAACCTTATCAAGGTCACAGCTCTCGCATCTCTCTGATTTTCATTAGCAAGCCAATTTTATTTCAATTTTGTGGAACTTTCAACTAGTCATTTAAAAAATACCAAATATGGGTAATTACACAGCAGCACACACTATCAACAGGCTTATCTTATGCCTCAACCAGGAGCAACCTTCAGTGCTCTGCATGTTCAGAAACAGTTTCTTCTGCCCCCGCTAAATAGCCACCATGGAGGGGGGAAGACAAGCTCAGTTGCAGTTGAAGCTGCATCTGGAGTGTTGGGGTGGAGGAAAACAAAAACCTGGGAGATTAGTGACCTCCAGCCAAAATGTGAGCGCTTAAATCAGAGCATGGTCATGGGACAAAAGCGTCGTCCCACCTTGCAGAGTGCCTTGTATGGTGGCTGTAGCCATGGTGGGATGTGGAGATGGGGCATCTCTGGCAGTCAGAGCTCCACTTTTGTATGTGTTGGAGCTGTGCAGTCTTGAAGTGAGTCTGCAGCCTCTGAGATCCATACTTTGATGTGAATGGAGGGTCAATTGTCTTTGAGATGTGCCTAGTGAGCTGCCACAGCTGTCGCTGTCCGAGTACAGCACTGGTTCTATCTCATTCACCCCCAGTCCTTCCTTGTGGAGTCTTGTCTCGAAGGCTGACAGAGAAGATCAGGTTATGTTCGCATCACTTCTTCTGTCACAAGACCCTTTCATACACATTTGAGACTCCCTATCTTTAAAATAAAAAAATAAAACCCGATAACTCTCAGCACAAGCTATTACTGCCCTTCAACGGTGATTAAAACCTGCAAGCCATGACGGTGAAATAGCTCTGCAGCAGCTTTTGGCTTCTTTCTGTAGAGGAAAGTGTGTTGTCCTACTATATTTTTTGAAGAATAGGAACCAGGCCCATATCAGCTGCATCGCCGTCCTTGAAAACTGACCAGTAGAAGTCAAACTGCCTAAATCACAGACAGGAAAGACCATTTTAATCCGCTGCCTGAATCAACTGTTTTCAGTCTTCTTGGTGTGAAATCAAAGATTTTCTTTTTTTTCTGTTAAAAAAATTCTGTTGTTCCCCAACATCCCACTGCAAAAATATGATAGACATCAATGGGGAAGCTGGCATCTCACCAACAAGGAAAGCTAAGGATAATCTGTGTGTGTGCCCTTGCTTCGCTTCACAAAGGCCTTCAAGAGAGGAAATGAAAGGCAATGCAGCAGGCTGGTATTAAGCAGCCTCAGCCATTCAGATACTTAGCTGAATTATCAACTTAGTCTGAAAAAGGAAAGAATTCAAAACCAGGCCATTGATGGTAATTAACAACTGCACTTTGTGGGCTTTCAGTCTAATGAACACACAAATGAAAAATCAATGGAGGAGGCTTCCAAAAATGAATACGGTAACAATCTTGATCTTAGAGTTGGCTCAAAGACAGCTCCTCCCAAACCAGCTCTAAGGCTGTGTTCTTACTGTACATTTCTGTTATTTCATTGCAGAGCTTTCCCTCTGAGAAACTCATTAGTCCTTTTATAGATAAAATAAATACAAGTTTAATTTTAAAATTAAAAGAGCGTTAAAATAATTACGTCTCCAAATCCCTAGTTCAAAAATGGTAAGAGATCAAATCTATCAAAGGCAGAAAATTATTCCCCATCTTCCAAGGGTCATTTGAAAAAATTGCTCAGAAAGAAGCAGCCACACTGAATAAAACTTCAAATAAAGGGGATTAAGCTCTGCAAAACACCAAATTCAGCTGAAGCTGCAATTCAAATTAGAAATTGCCAACTTCATCTCTTTTTAGTTAGAGAAATACAATATACATTTGTCTTTGTTACAAAGAGGTTCTACAGTTCTTAGATGAAAACATTGTAGAACTGACAATAGCCAATCACACCAAAGGCTGGGGAAAGGCAGAAATTGTATGCCCCTAGGGTCGTTTTATAGGCATTATTACCTCTGCATGGTACAGACAGGCAGACTTCTGCTCCATAGCCGGTATTGTTTTTGAATGATGTCTTTGCCTAGAACAAGCTTTTGGCAATGAAAAGTACCATTTCAGCCAGATTAATTATCTGTGCATTCTTGGAAACACTTGCTGCTTGAGAGGAAACTTGAGAAAATTTGTGTAACAGGCGGTCAGAAAACCATGCAAGATGGGGAGGCGCTCCTGGAGTCCGGGCATGCTTCCGTATGAAGATAGGATGAGAAAGTTGGGGCTGTTCAGCCTGGAGAAGAGAAGGCTGCATGGAGACCTCATAGC
>JAOEHY010034916.1:9270-25357 GCA_025447955.1 Psilopsiagon aurifrons | reverse complement strand
ACAAGTCAAAAACACAGTGCTGCACCAACTACTAAGAAGGAGAAAAATGACTGCTGCTGCTGAACCCATGACAATGAGTATCTCTGAAATAAGAATAGGCAACACGTGTTTACTTTTTTGGATTCCTATCTGATCAGTTTTGGACAACAGACTCAGAGAAGAGGTCAATGTCCTGACTGGGTGGCTCTGAGAGGAGCTGTACCCCTGGTCAGCAAAGAAATTTGTGCTGCATACTCTGTGGTTGAGCTGAGGCTTGAATTTGTCATACCTTCATACAACGGCATTCATAAATAATGTCTTGCCATATGAATTGCCTTATTAGGCCCCTATGTCTCATAGCTTAAAGAAATTCTAAGTTTCTGGGGAAGGTAGAAGATCAGGTCTTTATTTATGAACCCCTTTCTATGGGATACAGCTCCAAGATGCCACATCCCATTTAGATACTGCTGTCTGCAAGAGTAATTCTCTTACACTGTGCTCTAGTGAGAAATAAAACACATGAGCCCAAGCCTTTAACCAACTCAAGCAACTGGATGTGAACAGAGGGCATCCCACTGTGACCCTTCACAGAGGATGTGAAGAGAGGGCATCCCACTGTGACCCTTCACTACTTGCATCACTGCTTCTCCCCTGACTGGCTCCACTGGATAGGAGCTAGGAAAAGTAACCCCATAATGCATCCAGTTCCAGTCATGAAACTCCAATTCCCCCCCTTGCTCCTTGTTTGAAGGTAAGCATATTAGGACAGGCCGTCTGTGGTTTCAGTTGTCCCATTTGCATTGGAAAAGCAGGGGAAAGCCTCACATGGCAGACATTGTCCTCAGCGGGGAAGCATCATCTGCCTTCTCTGAGCACACATTCTGGGTATGAATGCCTCTGTCCTAATGTGCATTCAGCATGAGGCCCACAGGGCCAAAGTCCATGGCTAAGACTCAGTCAAACACAAGGTGTACATACACCTACAGCAACTTCTAGTGTAGTGAATGGAGAAAACTGCTCCCCTTTATGCAGATCTGTCAACACTGCAGTTATACGTATTGTGATCTGTGCCTTTCTTTCTTCTTTGCCCCTCACAATCCTCTTATTGAAAGAAAAATCTGTCATCTTTTCATTCTCAAAGCAGACTTAAGCGCCATTATGGGTGGAAACCAGATGCTCATGGTGCCAGGGCAGTTATTTTATTTTGGCAGGTCTTAAATAAGAGCATGACATATAAAAGGGGGAGGAGGGAGTCTCCCTGTTATTTTCTTGCAACTAGATGTGTTGTACTTGACCTTTGTAGCTTCCATCAATATTTGGCAGAGTTGCACATTTAGGAGGACGTTTGAAGTGTTTATAGACTTCCCTTTCACTCCCTCCAGTCCATCAGTTTAGCAGCAAATAATCAAAGGGAAGAGTTTAAAAGACAATTGAATAATACCAGTTCAGTTCAGCACTGATCTGCAGTTTGTGCAATTCAGTCATATCCAACTACCTTAATTTACTTAACTCAATTGCTGTTGTCTTCTCCTTTCATACATGGTGTAACAGCTGCAATTATGCAGCCTTCCCACTTCCCTCACTTATACATAGAATATGTATATATTTCTATGAGCAGGAATATCAAGTTCACTTCATTGATCAAAAAGCTCTATTTAGGATAATTTGGCCCCAAAAGTTCAGATCCAACAGATGCAGACAGCAGGAGGATTGTAAGCCTCAAGCCAAAAGACTATTCTTGAAGGAACAGAAGTTGTTATTATGGTTACTATAGCTAAAATTTCCTTGTTCCTTGACGTCATTAAGCATAACAAATGCTGCCCAGAAGGTTCATTGAGCAGGGTGGAACATCAAGAACAATACCTCAGTCTCGCACCACAATTTAAGAATAAAGAATTGTATTTCATTTTACCTTACATCTTCTCTGTAAAATATAAGGCCAATTTCTTTCCTATTTCACTTCAGCAAAAGGAAGTAATTTCCAGCCTTAGCCTCAGGGATGCTTCTTAAGATGCTTCTTAAAATTTTGGTTGTAATTCTAACCAATACCCTTTCCTGCTAGTTCTTAGTCATTATCTTACTGACTGTACCAGATTCTTACATGGTTTCTGTTCTTGGAAGGTTTGGGGTAGTGATGCTATTCCTAATAAAGATGGCTGCAAATAAAAATAAAATGAATATAAATAACTCTTCAGTGGCTTAATTTTGTTATTAAGAAGTTGCATTTTCTACATATCCTTCTTCAGTGCTGCACTGCCTACATTTTTCCAAATTAGTGAATAATGTTAATTGAAGAGTGGAGAAGTTATTATTTGCATATACCAGTGAACAGATACTTGGTTAAAAAAGTGAAAGTCAAACCCTTTTCATTAAGACTGTACTTTTCTTCTAGACTGGTTTGTGAAGTGTCTATGCGTAAAATAGCAAGCAAAAGAACTGTGTTTGTTTCTTCATTTTACCTATGCAAAACATTCAGCCAAGAAATCAGACCAAAAGTTCAGTCAATATTGACCTTCCAAAGACTGATAGTTTTCTCTGTCAAGGAGATTTAGGCAGCATTTAATTAAATATCTTTATGTGCATCGCCCAAAGCATTTTGGTGTAGAAAACCAGAAAGCTTTCCTGTACTTAGTTTCCTGTATTTTTTTCAGGATCCTGTTTTAATTTTCAATGTCTAAACAATCTAGGAGCTCTTTCTTTACTGTTTAAAGTGAAAGTTGCCTGTTACCGTGCTTATAACTTATTATAACACCATATAATGATATGAACTATTAATTTCAAGTATGTAGATCTCTTTTTGTCTGAAGAACCCAGAACACCATATCAGATAAGATCATCTACTAAATACCACTGATGGAGTGAATGTGATTTCTTTTTTTTTTACTTCCACACTTTGGCTTCTCTTGTGGAAGGAAGTTATCTGGATTTTTTTGTTTGTTTTTTAAGTTGTATTTTTCAGCTTCAGTGGATACCAAAAAGGATATTACTTTGTCACTGTCACAATAAATCAAAACACCTTTTCCCCACATAGTTCATCTTTGCTGTTTTAAATTGTGACTTCATCAATGCCTGTCCTCCTGCCTATGGATGGATGAATCAACCTGCTGTATAAATAATGCCATAGCAACCAAAAGCAGCGGGCATTCAAGTAGCTCAAGCACAGCTACAAGTATCTGTTCTGGAAGCAAAGGAAGAGACCTGGAAATTAAGTTGAGCCTACTGCAAGCAAAAACCTAATTAAGAAAAAAGTTGTGAATTGGAAGAAAAGAGACCGAGCTTGTTGGTTACAAAGCAGTGTGAAGGGCAGGCTCCAAGGATCAAGGAAACTGAGTGTTGTTTCTCTCCATTCTGCTCTTGGAAAACAGATGGAATGTGTGTAAGGCTAAATAAACCATCTCATACAAAGAATATATTTAAGTTTTAGCACTGATTTCATAGTACAGCAAAAGCAAACCAGGAATCCACAAATCTACAAAACCCTGGAAATCTGTAGAAGGGAGCAAAAATATTAGAAACATCATTTTTTTTGTCTGACATCTTTTCACTGATGTACCCAGGACCTAGCAAGCCTCAGACTCCATTTTACTAAAAGCCTTAATAGAGACGTAGTATATTAAAACTAAATGGAACACAAAATAAAATTTAGTAAAGCAGGGCCGTTGTTTGCCATTGGTACATAACAATCTTAATGTAGAAGCCTGAAGATTTGAGAGAATTGAGAGAATATGTAGATTTGTACCAGAGACCTCTTCTCTCCTTTCCTCACAGTATTAGAATTAATGGCAAAGATGGTTAAATGCAGAGGAGCTCATTAATCTGTCTGTGTCTGGAGCATCTTACACAGATACCACGCAAATCAATGCCTGTGAGGTAGTTAACATCGTGCTTATGTAAGCAGCACTGCACAGGCACAAAGTCTACTGTTCTTTAGCTGCAACGTTTGAACTAATATTTATTCAATTTTGTTTAATAGCATCAGTAGGCAGTCTGCAACTGTTGGTCTTTTTCTGAAGGAGGCAAATGGATTGAAATCATAGAGCAGCACTGTTGGCTGAGGATTTCTTTTGTTTCCCTGAAAATACCACATTCTGAAAGGAGCTTAAATTCTGAAAACCATTTATGCAGAAAATAAACACTGCATTTCCACCCTGTTTCTCTATGGCTACTGGAAACCCATGTGAAGAAGGCAAACTCTTACTGTTAACCCTAATGTGATTAAATGTTTTCTAGCCTTCCAGTTTACAAGGAAAGAAATAGTCAGTGCATTTTTGCATGGCATCAGATAGATGCTGTACTTCTTTAATTATCACTGTTGAGGCTAACAGAGACATAAAGAAGAGCTGTGAAGACTGCTACACGTTCAATATAAAGCCGAGCAGAGATATAAAGATTAATCAATTAAATAAATCAAAAAGTTTCTGTTGAGTGCCACAGACAGATACACAGAATCGCCAATCTTTCACTGATGCATTAAGATCAAAGTATTACAAATATGTCAAAAAATGAAAGATTTTTATACAGAACTAAATATTGCTCAGTGATAAAAATAGCTTTCTTCATTCTTGGTTAAAGTGAAGAGAAGTACCCTAACAGTAGTAAAGGGCCTTATCAGCAGAGAACAATAAAAAACTGATGGAGGGAAGTAATCTTTCTCATCTCAGAGGGACAACTATAGTTGTTACATTGCACGTTGCAGTTTATCTATATGAAAGACTACAGTATCATTCAGATTAATTTAACATCTTAGGAATCCATTATACCTTTTGGGGAAGTGACTCAATTTGGAGATTCCTAGTGGGTATAAATGAAAGCAGTAGCTTTCATTTCAGAACAGCCTGCATGCAGCAAACATTCAAATGACATGATGCAGTAGTGAGGCTTTTACAAATATTCAGCAGCAGCTGTATAAATCTTCAATATGATTTTGATAAAAAATATTAAAAACGTAAAAGGGTTGAAATTTGTATTTGAGGAAGTGAAGGATTGAGAATACCTCTCAGTTTACTGCAACCTGTTTACATGGTTCCTATCACCACAGACCCAGGCACAGGGAGCACATTTTGCACCTCAGATGGGGTACAGCCCAAAGCGTTTGAAGTCCATGACAGTCAAAACCAGACTGCACTGATTGTATTAGGCCAGGATGAAGCAGTGGCCTCTGAGAGGCTGAGGAAGCAAGGCTTTCCTGCTCCAAACAGAACTGGGCCCCTCTATGTCAGAGCAAATCTCTGAACACAACCTTATGAGATCATCTTACTCATGGCTGCCATCACTTCCACTCTTTGATCCAGAGTAAGTCCTTTTAAGGCACCATGTGCTGCTTTGGGTTGCTTATCAAACACTGTAGTTCGTCTGAAACACAGAAGTCCTGCTGCTTATACCTCTCAGAAATTTTTGAGGTTAACTTCACCATGTTTGCTCTTAGCCCAAAACTTGATGTCCCTAAAAGTTTAAATAAAACCTATTCTTCAGGTGCAAGATCAGTGACCATAAGAATAACATACTTTTTGTGCTTTACACAGACTTCAGAACACCTTTGTCACATATACTCCAAAATTAAAAGTACATGACATTTCTAAACGTAATTTCTCCCAGCAGGCAAACCTCACTGAGGAACAGATGTAGACTAAATGTGCTATATGATTATTAAGATAAATAAATGGACTTATCATGAGATGGAGAGTTAGTTTGAGTATGTGGAGGATGAATTTGCTGTCAAGTTATGGTAGAGGAAACTATTCAAGGAGACAATGCAAATACTTTAATTGAGCAGTACACAACGTTTTGCCTAAAGTTTAGCCCTACAGTCATATATCAGACATAAATACAGAAGCCACATACTACTATAGCTTGTGAGAAATAATTCCCTAACTAAAGGAAGAGAGGCTTTACAAGCCAAAGCTATCAGTCATAAACAGCCAGACAAACTGTGGCACTTCCCTGGTTATAATAAAAGCTCTTACCTCTGTCTCAACTGCATGAACTTCTCTTTGCTCTGGATCTATGCATACTTCTCAGGAGAATATAAATTCACATGTAATGTATCACTGGTTTTCAATTCATTGTGATGAACCCACAGGGTGGATTACATAGTCCATCCTGTGTTTTACAGAAGAGCTAAATTACACCATGCCCTCTGCGTGGTCCAGGGGATATTGATTAGGCTGCTTCAGAGTTCAAAGAGGAATTAAAAAGAAAATGTACTGAGTTTCCTTATCTACGTAGTTTCTCTTCATCCTTCCAATTTCTGGCAATAATTAGTTTGCAGAAGTCAACAAGTCTTTTTTATTTTCTTGCTTGAAATACCACACTTGCACTTTTATAAGACACTTTGGGAGACCTGGGAGTGTATTCTTCACACAGAAACTCAACAAAAAAGTCTTCAGGAACTCTTGTTCCTTATTCTTTTTTTAGCTTGAATTACAGACATTGTCTTAATGCCTGTTTGCCTGCAATTTGTACACAGACTTATATGAAACAAGAAAGACTACAGAGTCATTCCAATATTACAGGGTAAGCTGAAGTGAGACATACTTAATGCCATTTCAAAGATTCACTGGCAAAAACCTTCAAATTAAAATTTTTACAATGAATATAAAATTATTATAAAACTGTCACATTTCTAATATTTCATATCACTTCTGATCAGAACCTCCACAGCTATAAAATCAGTATCTTTTACTCTTCAATGTGCACAGATGATGGTTTGCATTCTTCAGGGCTTATCATGTTAAAATGTCTTTAATTATGACACAGATAGAGTTCAGAACACACTTTTAAAGCTCTTCAAGGTCAAAACCTTCCTTCTTGCTGAAACTCAGATCATCGTTCTATGATTTCTGTTTCACTGACATAATACCTCTACTATTCGTGGGAATCACTATACTGCTGCATAGGCCATGCTGGTGCATGATTACATCAACTGTCCCTAAAGGTTCAGATGCTGTTTGCTGATGTCTGTTTCTCCTTTGCTAATCCTTAAAGGTCAGATAGATGGAAAACTAATGTATGTTCTTCCTTCATATCTGAAAAGGGTAGTAATATTGCTAAGTTACTCTTTCTTTTTCCCTCCTGCATTGGGGACAGGAATATCAAACATATGGTAAACAGAAGCAGCATATTACAAACTTGTGTTTCTGATGACATATTGTAATGAAAATGAGAAAGAAACGATTGGTTGCCAATCACAACCATAACTAGGCACCTTGAGAACCCCAGTCTGTGTAGTTTGTGTTGAATTCAAATGATTGCCAGCTACATAGCATGCAGTAATAGACTCTACTCCCAAACCATTAATTTAAACTCAGACTCAAAAACTTAAAGAAGAATCTTCTTCACAGATCACTACTGTTAACAAGTGTCAAATAGGATAAACTGTATATTATAGCACTGTCCACTAGTTCTGATATATTTATATCTTTCAGTGTTTCTGTTATTATAACACTTCTTTCTAAGGGAATGATAACATCTACCAGTTAAAGGAAAACTGATATAAATTGGAATTTTGCCTTTTAGTACACATGCTCTTTGCAAAATATTCTGGACAGTGTATATGCAAGGAACACTAAAGGAGCAAACTTCCTGCAATCTAAAGGAATTCCAAACTTCCACAATCTTTATGACCTCTCATGCAGAGTCCTTCTCAAATGCACACAAATGCAAGAGGACCATTGTGAATAAATTACTGCAAATATGCTTCAGTTCATTAAACGAATCTATAATTCAACGCACTTCTTAAAAAGTGCAACAAAACATACACACTACAATAAAAAAATATATTAACACTTTTAAATATAAAATTAAGATTACCTTCAAAACCAATTGGTATATATGTCTATATTTCATTCATGTAACTATGAGTCAGGAAAGGAGCAGTCCTTCTGCAATGACTAAAAAGTTGCATAACAATTAAATAAAATACAGTAATTAGAAAAAATGACCTTAACTTTCATTTAAGTCAATAGCTAAATTTAAAAAATTTCCCAATCCAAATGCACTTCCCAGTATTTATGTATTTTTCAAATAACTAACAAATCTTATCTTATTATATCCGTATATATATACAGGCTTTCTTATATGACAGTTTTGCTTACCAGCAACTTAAACTGTCCAGTAGATCTTAGAAACGGGAAGCAGATCATATTTGAAAAATCATGGCAGTCAGGTGAAGTTCTCAAAGACTGGAAAAAGAGAAATATAACACCCATTTTCAAGAAGAGGAATAGGGGAAGACCTGGGAAACTACATGCCAGTCAGTATTGTGAGGTGGTTGGTGAGGCAACATGGCTTCACTAAGGGGAAGTCCTGCCTCACCAATTTGGTGGTCATCTATGATGGGGTTACAGAACTGATGGGTAGGGGAAAAGCAGTAGATATCTTCTACCTGGACTTGTGAAAAAGGACTTGACACTGTCCCACATGACATCCTTGTCTCTAAACTGGAGAGACGTAAATCTAATGGATGGACCACCTGGTGGACAAAGAATTGGCTGGATGGACACATGGAGAGAGTGCGGTCAACAGCTCCATGTCCAACTGGAGACTGGTAATGGGTGGTGTCCTCAGGGGTTGGTGCTGGGATTGATACTATTCAAGTCTTTGACAGTGATATGGACAGTGGGATTGAGTGCACCCTCAGCAAGCTTGCCGATGACACCAAGCTGTGTGGTTCAGTTGATACACTGGAGGGAAGGAATGTCATCCAGAGGGAACTTGACAGTCTGGAAAGGTGGGCCAGTGCCAACCTCATGAACTGTGTGCTCAAAGCCCAGGAAGCCAACTGCATCCTGAGCATGACCAGCAGGTTGAAGGAGGTGATTCTGCCCCTCTACTCTGCTCTCACGGGACCTCACTTGGAGTATTATGGGCAATTCTGGTATCCTCAACATAAGAAGGACATGGAGCTGTTGAAGCAAGTCCAGAGGAGGGCCAAAAGGATGATAATGGGGCTGCAGCACCTCCCACATGAAGATAGGATGAAAGTTGGGGCTGTTCAGCCTGGAGAAGAGAAGGCTGCATGGAGACCTCATAGCAGCTTTCCAGTATCTGAAGGGGGTCTACAAGGAGAGGGACTCTTCATCACAGGACTGTAGCAATTGGACGAGAGGTAATGGGTTTAAACTTTAACATCGGAAGTTCAGGTTAGATATAAGGAAGAAGTTCTTTACTGTAAGGGTGGTGAGGCACTGGAATGGGTTGCCAAGGGAAATTGTAGATATTTCATCCTTGGCAGTGTTCAAGGCCAGGTTGGATGGAGCCTTGAGCAAGCTGGTCTAGTGTGAGGTGTCCCTGCCCATGGCAGGGGGATTGGAACTAGATGATCTTAAGGTCCTTTTCAAACCAAACCATTCCATGACTCTATGATTCTGTATATTCTTTAGATTTTAGAAAATGGGATTTTAAAACTTCCTTTCCTGTCTCAATTAATTCTGTGTCCATTTTACTAAAAC
This sequence comes from Psilopsiagon aurifrons, assembly GCA_025447955.1. Classification (NCBI taxonomy): domain Eukaryota; kingdom Metazoa; phylum Chordata; class Aves; order Psittaciformes; family Psittacidae; genus Psilopsiagon; species Psilopsiagon aurifrons. Next base: position 15,929 of record JAOEHY010034916.1, on the reverse strand, counting down.
CTGAGTGCTCTGCAAAATACAATCCACTTCAAAGTGTTACCTTCAGCAAATAGGTCTTGTCCAAAAAGAAAAATATGTAGTTTGCAAGATGCAATGTCAAGAAGAAAACACAGTGGTTTTCAATGGCTAGTAAAGGAAATCATCACTGAATTAGTTTATATAGATGGACACACACATATCAACTTGATAAAATTGTAAACTTGACTACGACTTGCCTTGACTATATCTTGTGTTTTTGTGTTTTCATTTGAAACCTTCATGGTCAGGACCACTCAGACCACTAGATTATCAGTTATCAATTCTAGAGATAAATCTACAAAATGAATGAGTAATATTTTATAAAACTGATCAGCTGGGTTTTGTTCATTTGCATTTTTTGGTGTCAAGTAGAAAGGGACAGATTTTAACATAAGAACTGTGGAGCTGACTAGTAGTCTATTTTAATATAAGAACTGTGGAGCTGACTAGTAGTCTATTTTAACATAAGAACTGTGGAGCTGACTAGCAGTCTATTTTAACATAAGAACTGTGGAGCAGAAGTAGTCTATTTTTATGAGAATTCCCCTTCCCTTTCTGACCTGCAGTAATATTAAATAATTAGATTTTAGATCTCCTTTGTTCTGTATATTTCTATATGATATGGTGCCCTTTAAAACCAAGTATTTTTTTATACCACAAAAAGCACAATGTTTTCTGACCTAGAACTGTATCATTAGAGAGGTCAGAAAGAAGCTAGATCATCTAAGTGTAGGATATTAAGCTGGTTGGTTTGTCTAGAAAATGCAAAATCAGCTGTTCAAACTTTTGTTGTGTTACCCGTAATTAATACTAATTAAGGCTGAGGCTCTCAAATATGAAATGGTTGATAAAATCTGGAGCGTTTTGTTTCCTATTTGTCAACTTTTATTTGAAAACAGCAGGTTAAATTCTGATCTGATGGCTGTTTAGCCTCAAACTATCACACAGATTGTTTTGTATCTCTGTAATTGCTGAAGAGTGCTTTGGTCAAAACTCCTGAACACTTTTCATTGCTAATTTTGGCAATAAACCTGTTAATCAGTTATTTGTAAAGCATTAGTGAATAAAGTGAAAATGATCCATCTGTTTACAAAACAGGATTTCTTCTGGGCATAATATTTTCAAACCACAGTGATAGACACCATACCACCTATTTATTGATAGTCTCTCAATCCTTTTAGAACTAAAATGTGACTTTGAAAGAGATCTGTAATATATCATGCACAGTTAATACCATCACTATTTTATTATCATAAGGGTGGCTTGAGAGAGCAGCAAAGAGCTATAGCCCTTCTCTATGTCACTGGCATGAATCTGGCATAGAGGGATAGCAGCTAGAGATGTGGCCATGCGAAAAGTGTTCTGTTCTCAGAGCAAATTCATGGTATCTCCACTTGGAGAAGAATTTTAAGATTACAGCTCATCAACCATTGCCATAAGGATTATTTTCATGGGCAGGCTCAGAAGTCAAATGAAGTTCCAGGTTTTAGAGACTTTTACCATTGGCTTGAACGGGAGCAGGATCATAGATTTTACTGGGTGAACACATAAGCAGCCTAGGAAGCTTACTGAGGCTTCTTATCTTTTCCATGGCAAATTAAATGAGCTTCTTTTCTCAGAGCTGTCAATGTGGCAGCTTTCATGAGTACTAAATTCATCCTTTAAAGAAAAAACATGTTAAGAAAAAGGTAATGTCTTTTCTGGCAGAAAACAAATCTCTTGTATGTTCATTTGGGTTACTCAGTAGTTTCCAGACCAAAATATTGCATGTCTTTTATAAGAGCAAAGTAAAGATGATACAATATTCTTGTCTGAGTTTAAAAATGTATATAAGAATGGAATATTGATAGGAACAAAGAATATAAAGTAAAGGAGGATTGAATGATATTTTATGGGAGCTGATAAGCATTATTTGGCTTCTAGCAGAGAAGTAAATGACATAAAAGGATACAGACTGATGGCAATATGAAATGCACTATAAAGGGGATCAAAGGAGTAAACAGGGAATAAATTTGGATAACAGCAGACAAGCATGTAAGGTATAATGCTGATTGAATTATGCATTGTAGCCAGGCAGGGTAGACTCTTGCATCTTGGCCTGCAATTGTAACCTCCATTGTCCCGTCTTCCCCCAAGAGTTCAAACTCCATAAAATGAGTTGTGAACAGCTGTTTTATTGGTGGCCTTTGGGGCCCACTTACTCCACTTTAGATGCAAGGTTACTACAAATGCGCCTCTAAAAAATGGAGAATTAGACCAAGTTCAGAGTGGGAAATCACGAGAGACCCACCCCAGAGGCTGTGGAGAAAACTGCCATGCATGGAGAAATAAAATTTTGGCTTTTTTTAGTGTGTGACTCATCTAAATCTTGTCATTTAAAATCAGACATCTAATCAAAGCTATTCAGCTAGACTCTCTCTAAGGTTAAAAGAGAGATCTGGGGACACTTCCAAATCATTATTTAGCCTTCCCGCCTTTTTTTTCTGTCTTGGGAAGGGTACAGTCTGCAGGCTACTATGCTGGGGTAGAAACCCTGCACCACATAAGTGGAGGACCTAAGGCCCGCATTTAAGAAATGATTGGCTTGCTTTGAAATCATGAAAGGGATCCAGCTACCACTGCACTTCAGCCCCTAACTCAGGCACCTCATCTGTGCTGGCTGCAACTCTGCCCCAGAGGGTGGTTGGAGCAGGTTAGCTGAAGCAGCCCAGGAGCCATCTCACATCTGTCTCTCCTCCTGTAGGAGCCCAGCCACTAACACTGACTGAAGGGGTAGCTTATAATTAAAGTGCTTACATTTGGAAGATCTGAATATTTGTTTTCCATATATCTGACCTCTGCATTGGCATTCAGAGCCTGAAGCAATCTGCCTGGCTTGCTCTGCACAGCAGTCATGGAAAGAGGGATATCTGCAAGAGGGAATGTCATTTCCGCAGGGAGGCTACTGGGAACTCCCAGCAGGTAGTCTGATGACTCAGAGCTTGCCTCCACCTGCGATTCCTCATGGCAGATCCTATTGCAGGAATTAGGAGATGTGCACAGTTAGGAAATGAAAAATTTAGCAAGACCTTGAGGCCACTATGAAAATACAGCAAGGCCTGGATTAATTTGTAAACCCACAAACTGAGAGGTGAACATCTTCCCTGCAGATGTTTCTTTACAAATGCTTAATCATTGAGACTGCTAGTCTTTGTCTGATCTTGGGTGCCAGACCCACTGTCATGAGGTATGTGATGAGGAGCAATGAAAAAACAAATTATCTATTAGAATGAGCAAGTCTCAGTAGTAAGCTTCAGTTGGAAAAATGCCCTTATCACATTTTTAATGGGGAAATACAAATTTCATCTTAAAATGCTGATATGCTTTTGACACAGTGCAATGGATGGCCTGGGGAGTAAGGGCACAGCATATCTACAGAAAACATGGGTGGCAGGATGACACCAAGACTCTTAAAATCCTAACTCTGGGAATGCTAGCTAGGAATATGCTTCACTGACACCTGAAGTTGGCTTTGATTTCTCATGCTGCCTTGAACAACAGTTTTCAGTCCAGATTCTGTAAGAAGGAGGTACAGCATGCTGCTTTACTGCAGTTGCCTGGAATGGAAACTACTGTTTAAAAACAAAAGAACAGCTCACCCAAAACACACACAAAAAATCCCCCTACATGATGGAGTTATTTCACAGTGGAACACCAAACCATTCTGCATCCATCAGACGAACTGATTTCAAGAAGTCACTTTAGGCACCTTAATTTGGAAGAACAGTGAGTAATACTTCTCAAAATATCATTGTTGGGTTTAGGCTTGAAATGCAACAATTTTACTCAATACGTTTTCTCTAGATCCTGTTATAATACTGTACTATTACATAGTTTCATGTTGGCCACGGAGAATCTTAATTTTCAATATAAGCATAATTTAGAACACTTGTTTTAAAATATATTTGCTGTACACTTTTAAGCAAGTTAACGATACTTTAGGACAGGCTGGGCAGCGACCATCCTTGACAAGACTAATTCAATACCTATCATAAAATTGGCAACAGGGTGAAAAGAATGGAATAACATGAGGAAATCCACCAATGAGCTCTTTACCTTATTCAGAACAGTACTAATATAATAGACTGAACAAATCAGGTCTATAAATTTCTGTCAATGTAGAGTACCCATACAAGGTCTTATGCATCAGCTAAACCTAAATGAGGTCCTTGTACAGACCCTGTGAACAGAAGTGAATTTCACCCTTAACAGTTGAAAAACTACCTTTCATTCTGATTGCATCAGAAAATTAATTTGCTCCATGCTCCAGCAAAGCTGAAACTGGTTCAGTCATCAACACAGTCTTTTGAATAACACAGTTTATACTATGTACACAAATAATCTGCTTTCAGGCTAAGTAGAGGGTTTTTACTGTTTCATTGGTAAAATCTGGTTAATAAAAATAATGACATGTACATTGTATCAACTGATGCAAATAGGAGTTCTATAATGATATGAGACTTTGACAATTACATTGAGGCACATGAAGATATACTAGTGCAGAGGAAAATGAAGAAAGATATCAGGAAAACACCTGAAACCAAGTAAGCAGAGCTTTAGTAAAAAGTGAAGGAAGAGCAAGGGAGACAATGAATATGAAAAATGCAGCATGTTTTTGACTTTTTTGGGGTACTAAATGGAACAAAATGCGTAATACAAAGATACTTAGGCTACATAGAAATGGAACCAGATGACCCAAAGGAAAAAAAATTAATTAAAAAAACAGAGAGGCAATAGAAAATTAAGTTTGAAAAGTACTTTTGAAGAATATTGAATACTATATCCTTAGCAAGGCTTCTAGTCCCATTCTTTGGCTTAAATAGCTTCTCACATAGGGCCTGTGCATTCCAGACTCCTGCAGGAGGGTTGATTTCACTCAGTATTCATATTGCATCCCCCTAATTATCCATCTCTTTGTATTAATGATGAAATAATACAATCTTCTATTTTCCCTAATTAAGTTTATTATGGAGACATTTTTATGTGCCTATTTTTGAAAAATGAAATTTCATTAAAAGTCAGTGTATCAAATCTTATTAATTCTATTACATTACAAGATGAAACATTTCATCAGGAAAAAAAAAAAAAAGACTGAATCAAAACCAACCCCAGACTTTGATAGTACAGATAAAAAAATTCCAATGCATTCACTTTTCAATCTCATTCTAAACACTGCAAAACTTTCCCCATGTGAAGTTTTTAAATCAATAGAGAATGACTTATCACATTCTCCTACAGGAACATATTTTGTCTACTTTGCTGGGGATTTCTTATCCTCCTGAAAACACTATGAAGTGCCAATGCACCTCACTAAGCCATTTTTTCTTCTTCTTGTAATTAGGAAAAACTAGATAAATAAATTGATATGAATTGCCTTTGGGAAAACCAGGTTGGACTACAAGACCTTTTAATAATTGGAATGGCAGTGCACTCTGCATGCTGTCAGTGCTCAGTGACAAATGCTACGAGACAATTGATACATAGTGCCATCTTCTTTGTCATTGCTGGACAGTAGGGACTTTAGTGTCAGTGATTTTCTGCCATCATCTGAAAGTGATAGGGGCCTATGAACGGTTGTAGCAAGATAAAGGATCCCTTGATATCCTGTAGAGGAATTGCAATGTTTTGCCTCTCTCCTGACATGTTCCATGGCTGTGACTCCAGGGCACACACAGCTGACTGGTTTTGCTGAGGTTTGGAGTCTTACACTTCTTGTGAAGCTGCTTCTCAGCATCACTGCAGCACTCCTGGAACCAAGGACAGATCACACTGCACGGCAGAAAGCAGCAGAAACACTGGATTGCTGCTGGAGACCTTTTTTTTGCTGAGCTAGAAAAATAACAGTTATAGTAGAACATATAGACGGTACCCGGAGACTGAAAATTTCACTTGTAAAATACACACAAGAATGACTTGTAGCACATACCTAATTAACTCAAAATGCTTATTTTAGTTTCCTGTAAACCACAAATTTCTGTCGTAGAATTTTATCTGTTTTCCTTGTGTAGCAGTTCATCATTCTAGAAGGAAGCACAGTTCCTGAAATTTTATTTGTACAAAAGCCTTTTTTCAGCATTATTTCTTGTGCTGGAATGACTGAAATAAAGTATTAAAGGGCTAGGGAAAATAAAGAATTGTTTATGATGGAGCTTGATCCTGCCTATCCTTTAACTTTGTATTGTTAATAGTAGTAGCTGAGGTCTGTAGACCACATCTATTCTCCCAAGGCAACCTAGCTTGGCCAAAGTTCACCTCAAAGCTCCTCTCTCTCATAGGCATCCACCATGCCTCCTGCATTTAGCCTGTCAGATGAAGAAAGAGCAGTGGACATTGTTTTTTCCACAATATAGCACACATGGACATATTAGAGACAATCAGTTGAAGGGCTTCAATTGGAGCTCAGCTCAGATGGCTCTATACAAATGCCCGTAGCGTGGGGAACAAAGAAGAGGAATTAGAGATGTGTGCACGTTTATGGGGGTATGATATAGGCATCACAGAAACATGGTGGGATGGCTCCTATGCCTGGTGTGTTGGAATGGAAGGTTACAGGCTCTTTAGGAAAGACAGGCCTGGTAGGTGGTGAGGGGGAGTTGCTATTT
>JAOEHY010034915.1:0-19545 GCA_025447955.1 Psilopsiagon aurifrons | reverse complement strand
CTTCAGGAGCCTTCTCTTCTCCAGGCTGCCCCAGCCCCGCTCTCTCAGCCTGGCTCCAGAGCAGAGCTGCTCCCGCCTTCAGCATCCCTGTGGCCTCCTCTGTGCACCGGGAACACTGACACTTACCTGCGGACACCTGGACCGGCTCTGGATAAGGCTGCAGATGGAGCTGGCTTCACGGCAGCGAGAGCACCCTGCACCCCACTGAGATCTGACTTGGGAGCTGACAAGAAACATTCAAAATGTGCAGTAATGCTGTTTCATGAGGCGGGCACCACCGCAAGGGAACTATCAAGTATGGCTGTCACTTCCTCTGCACCCGATGGCATGAAGCAAAGCAGCATTACTGTGGTGAGCTTCAACCCAGGAGCAGGTTCCCGGACAGCTCATGAAGCCAGGAACAAAAGTCCTTCAAAACAACAGTGTCTCCAGCCCAGAAACTGCAGGAGTCTGCATGGGAAAACCTTCTGCTGGTGTGCTGAAGGCCACAGAGCTAAATGCTGATGTACAAAGCAGCGAGCTGCCTCAACACCACAGGGCAAGATCTGTGCAAAGGGCCTGGCACCAGCGGTGACACACACCCGATGCATTTAACTGCTCTATTTTCCCAAGCCTTAACCTCAGTTGCCGGCATAATGTTCTGGGAATATACATTTAAGGTGGACAGCACCGCTGGAAATTGGCTGTTCTTCAAAGGCATGTTTACTGGATGTTCCAATAGCCACGACTGAATACATGTAGAGCAGTATTACACTGAGTAAAAATACCTGGGATAAAAGAAGAGTGACACTCCCATTACCTTTTTATTCCCTATTTTTATCAATGATCTAAATGATGCTGTGTTGTGGCCAAATGCGCAGCTGCCAACAGGGAACCAAGAAGCTATCAATACCCAGAGATCCGAACGAATTGAGAGTTGGCAACACTCCAGTGAAACAGGATTGAAAAAGTCCAACGCAAGGTAAGCCATTGGAAACCAGAAATGCAGGTCACACATACAGCATGCTCCTTGGGAAGGGGCTGCTTTGAAAAGGCCTTAGAGGACACCATGGAGCTCTGTCATAAAGGGCCTCCTTGATGTCCAGAAAGGGCAATCACAGACCCCAGCAGGAAGAGCTCCTCCTCGTGCAGCTCTGGTGAGAAGCTGCTGCGAAGCAGTGTTCATAGAATCACAGACTCACGGAATCCACCAGGTTGGAAAAGCCCTTCAAGCTCACTCAGTCCAACCATTCCCCAGGACTGCCAAGGCCACCGCTAACCCATGGCACTGAGGGCCTCAGCTACACAGTGTGTGCACATTTGGAGGGACAGTGACTGCAGCCCTGCCCTGGGCAGCTCCAATGCTGAGCACCCTCTGGGGAGGGAATTGTTCCTCAGCTCCATCTAAACCTCCCCTGGTGTTCGGGCTATGCCCCTTCCTTCATAGAGAAAGAGAACACAGAAGAGACTCAGGCAAAGCCAAAGAAGGGCCATGGAGCTGGAAAGAGCTCCAAGGAAGGAGCTGTAGATAGGCAGGAGCCTAAGCCTGTCGCTGATTGAAGACATGACCGAGGCAGGATCTGATTACTGCTACAGGCACTACTCACAGGGAAAGGCAGTTGTGAGAGAGGGTTTTTGGGTATCACAATGCTTCCTCCAAGACAACTGTTAAAGGCAGTAATTAGAAATGCAACCTTGAAATAAAACAGAACGGAAAGAGCAGTGAAGGCTGTTCCATGCTGGAACATGTTTGTCAGAGAACTGGGTGAAATGATGAGATGAGCTGGTTGTCAGAAGGCTCTTTAACTCACCTTCTGTTAGAAAATACATAGGCTGTCAGACTACACAGGGCTGTTGTCATCCCTAGGCTCCCAGACTGGAGCCTAGCTCTTGCACAAACTGTTTGGAGCACGGATTTTGGAAGAATAGAGGAAGGCTCGGGCAGTGTGAAAGACTCTTCCTGGCTGCCTCAAACCCTGCACTATGCTCAGGGGGATACTTCCACCGCCTGATCTTTACATACTGTAAGTTATATGGCTGTCTCTTCCCAAATTAAGCAAACACAGACTCCCCCCTGCCGAGCTGAAAATCTCAGTATCAGTTTCTCCAGTCCTCACCAAATCCTCAGCAGCCTAGCTCTGGAGAAAATGCATAAAGAACCCCTGTCTGCTCCGTTACAGCTGGGGAGCTGTACAGCTATCAGTGAGGTTTCAGGGTGTAACAGAGCAGAAACCAGCTCAGCATGCTCATCTTCTCAAGCTAAGTCTGTCCTTCTGTTTCAATAGATTAGCTCTTTGCCTGCATTTCCCCTTGCACAGTGATGCCAGCCTGGCCACAGCAACAGTGAGCAGGGAACAGCGGGAGGCCCCGCTTCATCCAACACCAACTCCCAGATCTCTAACAGTGGCGGCTTTTGTTCTCCTGGTTCCTGTGTGATCCCTCCAGCCCGTCTTACAGCACTCTACATTCCTCCTTCAGGGCTCCCTCCTAAAGTAACTCCATAAAATAAGCATATTACTTTTCCCTTTCAAATCCAGACCTGGCATCTGAGCAACAATAAGAAGTGATCAATCATCATGCTGACACAAAAGGGTCTTTTTCCACCTCTCTCTTGCTTTTGCAAGCTGAGCTGTCAGGAGTGAAAATTCATCTTCTGTTTGAAAACACAGGGAACACGCAGACTCCAGCAGTGTGATGCAAAGAGTGGATTTCCTAGATTAAAGGAAGTGAATGCATTGCAGAGAATAAGCTGATAAAGCTGATCTTAAATGTACATCTTCCTGCCAAGCTGAGATGGACACTAGTGTCACACCTAGTGGGTGAACCACGCTTCTCACCACTCTCTTTGTCCCACACATCACACCATCCCTCGGCTTCTAAATCCCAAGTCCTCAGTGGGAACCAGGCAGCCTTTCCACTCAGGTGGAGTTCCAAGCTTTCTCAGTGGATCCAAAGTCTGCTCAGACGGTGCTGTCCCTTTCCTCCTCGGGGGCAGCAGCGATGCTCTTCATGAAACAAGCAGCTTCCTAATTGCAAAGTGTTGCTGCCCTGGAACAGAAGCACTTCAAAGGGAGCATGTTATGAAAACAGTAAACCAGGTTGTGCACGTTCACATTAACCTTCATTAATCTGGACACGTACAGCTGCTTTTGTTGGCTTTCAGTAAAACTTCATTATCTCTTTCCAGGAACGAGAGCCTGGTTTCACCAGCTTCCTGCAGCCTCTTCTACACCTCTATCAGCTTTTGGTTTAGCTTGGAGCAGCACAGCCTGGCTGAGGTGACTGTCCTGACCTTTCTCACTACACTTAGGCCCACGCTGCGGAACTGGATTCCGTTCACACGAGCCCAAATACAAGATGAGCTCCAGAGATCCACACAGCATGTCCCAGTTGCTACTGAATGTTCCAAGCTATAGGGCCAGACCAGGACCACCCCAAGGAAATCACCCCAACATGCACATCGTGATATAGGACCCCATTTATTTGGTGCATATAGCACCAAACATTTCACTCCCCAGATCTGCTCCCACCACACCTTGCTGCTCCCTAATGTGAGTGCAACCGCTTGGAAGCTTCTCTCTGCATCTGCTTCTCTCCCTCATGATGCTTCATGGACAGCCCATTGCCAGACATGGCCCCTTTGTAGGAATGAGTGGTTTTCCCCCATTCTCCTCTGTTCTGGTTTAGCTGAACAAGATTTCCTCTAGCAGGAGATGGAGGGAGGTATGCTTGAAGCTTGCCGCCTACCCTGCTACCTTGTGAGGGTAGCCTTCAGAGGTCTTCTCCTCAGAAGCCTGCCTTGGCCCAGCAAACCCCAGGGCTCCTCTTTCTCAACAGCAGGCTCAGATTAAAACCAGAAAGGCAGGGCTGAGATCCAGGTAGGAAACCATGTGTTCTCATGTTGGGGCACTGAAGGGAAGAGGAAGTCGGGGGAATTCCCCTAAAGAAATCACCAGGATCGTTATGGATTAGGACTTCGTTTTGCATCTGAGAAGTTTCTGAAGCATTAATTTCCTGCAGCGGGTGTTTTTTGTCGGCTGTTGTGTGTATGAGCAAATTCGGTGTGAGCTCAGCTCTGGTACGTTACCTGCCGCGCTCAGATGACAGCTTGTGTGAGACATGCTCATCCACCAGTTATTTTCCAATTAGCATGTAGCTGTGGTGTGATGAGTAATGTTGTACGCAGAGAGGGAATCTTAATTTGCCTGCCCTTAAAACAGGTTACTGTGATTTCCAAGGAGTGTCAAACAATTGCAAATCTTAACCAACCAAAATAGAAGGTAACAGCCTACTGTCAAGTCTAATTTCACTAAACAATGGTATCATTAAATTCTTCTGCACTGGTTGATTTTGAACTGGAGGGAAGAAGGAGGTGTAACTCCAAGAGGATTTCACATTTCTTCTTTGCTTCGATCTTTGGTTTATTTAATGGATTTATTTTGTGGCTTACATTTTAATCTTTGCCTTTCTATTAATGAAAACAGGGGGATCTACAGTTCAGCTTCTCAGTGGTGAAGATATGGGGAGTGTGACTTACTGTACTTACTGTAACTAGCCACCTTTAAACATCTCTGCTAACTCTGAAATAGCAGCTTTCGCTACGTCAGAAGATTGCTCCCACTGCACAAATCTCAACCCAAAAGCGTCTCTCCCAGAAATGAATGCTGCCTCAGGAGCTGATTTAAATCAGAGACTGAAACAGAGGAAAAACCACTCTCCTGTTATTTTCACTCTTCCCCTACTCACAGTCCCATGCAACAGATCAGCTGCGACCTGCAGCACATCTTCCAAAGGCTGAATGTGGTCCTGCTGGACAGCTCAGCTCCTCTGCACTCAATGGCAGCGTGTTGAAGCTGAGGAAGTGCCTTGAACTGATGAGACCATGCCCAGACGCTGTGTAATGAGGATCAGAAACCCAGATGAACATGAAGTTCAGTAGCTCAGATGATAGGTACAGTAAGAGTAGTATTTACACAGCTAAACGTGGCTGGGATACGGCTACACATCAACACTGTTGTGTGCTGTAACAGGATAGGAGCTGGACGAGTAGTATCTGCTCCCAGTTAACTCTTCAGTGCGTGGACACACGAGAATAAGGTTTTGCTCCTATCCAGTCCTCCCCCTTTCACTGCAGGTGGAGGGTGAGTCCTTATTCATAGACATAAATGCAAGTTCTCTCAGATGTAATTGCTACCTCAGCTACACACAGAATACATATTTTATATACTAGAATAAAACAGGCCCAAATAGAATATTTAATATTTTATATGCTGTAATAAAACATGAACACCCCCACTATCTTCTATCAAACGCACCTTACGGTGACAGTGTATTAAGGACTCAAAACATTAAAAAATGAAGGAAAAATCTCTCTCCCGATGGTGATTCCTCTCATTCCTTATGTCAACCACACCTCATGATATTAACGCCTCCATTTCCACTGAAAACAACCTCCAGTTCTGTACCTGCCACGAAGCATCTTGGCCCAGTCAAGATATTGCAGTTTTGAGCCTCCTTACATCATTCAGCAAGATTATACTGCCAAAAAGCAATTTCTCTGCAAGGAAAGCCCAGTAAGCCCTGCCTGATCCCTTTAGCTCTGTATCATCTGCAAATTTAATGACCCTCCATGCAGCGGCATGTGTAAATCTTTAATACAAATATTAAAGAGCCCCAGTGGAGGATCTGCTCCTCAGTCACCTCCATGCTGACACTCGCCCTTAGCTTCAAGCCATGGCTCTGCTGCTTGCCAGCATTTTCCCCTTTTCAAGAACAGATTATTTTAACCTACAAGCAGGGAGTTTGTACTATAATCCATCACACCACATTTTCTGCAGACCTTCTGGACAAGAAGATAGATTTATGCTATGTAGACGGATAGTTATTTCATTAGCATAAGTGATCAAATTAGTCTGACATGATTTACCTGCAATATATCCATGCTGACTCACTCCTGTTACAGTAAATTTCATCTCTCTAAAAAGCCCAGCTGCAAACTCACTGTAAATGAAGATTTCCTAAGACCAACATTCATCTTGGGTCTTTGCCTCCTGTTGTTCCTGTTGTGAAGGAGCAGACACATTTTTGTGTCATTTTGGGAATGGGCTGAACTAAAAGGAGAGCCGGAGGGTACAGGAACAAGTGGAGGGCTGCTACACTCAAGGACACCCGACTCCTACAGACACAGCACAAGGAATTAAGCCTGGAAAATACACTCAAAGTAAGATTTCATCTGATCTGACTTCCTCTGGATGCTGACAAAGCACCTTGAGTAAGAGAGAGCGTGGAGCAGGAACACTAAGCTCTACCTTGGGAGCTTCTAATCCCAAACAGCGTCATCATCTTCTACATCTAATAACTACTGAAAAAAAAAACCCCAAAACAACTAGAAAAAGCTGTTGCATGGTGTCCTGGTGTCCTGGTGTCCTGGGTTCAGCAGTAGCAGTCACTTTTCTCCTTCTTAGTATCTGGTGCGGTGCTGTGTTTTTGACTTCCAGCCTAGGAACAGCGCTGATAAGACCGATGGTTTCAGTTACTGCTCAGGGACGTTCACTCTGACCAAGGACTTTCTGAGCCTCATGTTCTGCCAGGGAGGAGGGGAGCCGGGAGGAAGCAGAGACACCTGACCCAAACTGACCAAAGAGGTGTTCCATACCACAGCACGTCATGCCCACTATATAAACTGGGGGCAGGGACCTGGAAGGGTTGGATCACTGCTGGGTTGGGCTGGTATCAGTCAGTGGGTGTGAGCATTTGTTTTCTCTTCCCTTGTTATTTCCCTTACCATTACTATTGGTGGCAGCAGCAGTGGTTTGTGTTATACCTCAGTCACTGGGCTCTTCTTATCTCAACCCATGGGAGTCACATTCTTTCGATTCTCTTCCCCATCCCTCCGGGAGCGGGGGGGAGGAAGGGGGGAGTGAGCAAACGACTGCGTGGTTCTGAGTTATGCCTGGGCTTAAACCATGACAATTCTTTATGACAAGTTGCAGAAACTGCAGAAGAGGAGGGTGAATGGAGTCAGTTTGCCGAGGTGAAAGCCATGCTGCTGGCCTTGGACATTGCTGAACAAGAAAAGTGGCCAGTGCTTTATCTCTATATTGACTCATGGATGGTGGCAAATGCCCTGTGGGGGTGGTTGCAGCAATGGAAGCAGAGCAATTGGCAACGCAGAGGTAAACCCATCTGGGCTGCTGCACTGTGGCAAGATATCGCTGCCCGGGTGCAGAACCTGGTGGTGAAGGTACGCCACGTAGATGCTCATGTACCCAAGAGTCGAGCCACTGAGGAACATCAGAACAACCAGCAAGTGGATAAAGCTGCTAAAATTGAAGTGGCTCAGATGGACTTAGATTGGCAACATAAGGGTGAATTACTTTTGACTCGGTGGGCCCATGACACTTCAGGCCTTCAGGGCAGAGGTGCAACCTACAGATGGGCTCATGATTGAGGGCTGGACTTAACAATGGACACTATTGCGCAGATTATTCATGAGTGTGAAACGTGCTGCAATTAAGCAAGCTAAACGGTGAAAGCCTCTTTGGTATGGAGGATGACGGCTGAAGTACAAATATGGGGAGGCCTGGCAGATTGATTATATCACACTCCCACCAACCCACCAAGGCAAGCGCCATGTGCTTACCATGGTGGAGGCAGCCACTGGATGGCTGGAAACATATTGCTGTGCCCCATGCCACTGCCTGGAACGCTATCCTGGGCCCTGAGAAACAGATTTTGTTGCGTCAGTGAAAAGCAACTGTCATGGTTTAAGCCCGGCCCTAATTCAGAACCACGCAGCCACTCGCTCACTCCCCCCAGCTTCCTCCTCCCCACTCCCAGAGGAATGGGGAGGAGAGTCAAAAGAATGTAACTCCCATGGGTTGAGATAAGAACAGCTCAGTAACTGAGGTATAACACAAACCACTGCTGCTACCACCAATAACAACAATGATAATGGAAGTAACAAGGGAAGGGAGTACAGCCACTCACCACCCAGCCCAACCCAGCAGTAATGCCAGCTGCTTGGCTTCCCTACCTTCTACTTCGTGACCGTTGGCCCCATTGTCCCGGCATTGGAGCAGCGAGGTGATGGTGTGCTGCCCTGGTTGGTGGGTGAAATCTTTTCGCATATTCTGTAGCTCGGTTGAGGTCTGAGGTTGAGAAGTCACTCTTCTGATTCATGTGATGACGACTCCTGATCAGATGCTGTCCCAGGTAGTAAGTGCATTGCCATTGCTTCTTCATCTTCTTCCTCCATCTTTCTTGTCTTTTTTTAGCTTTTCCCCTTGCGTACAGGGGCAACCGATATCGGCACAAATTGTTCTCTGATTCCCTGCGGTGATTATCGCTGTGGTCAGAGTGGCTGCAGTATCTGTTGTCAGGGTTTGTGTAGCTGCTGTCCTTGTCGCTGGGGCTGGTGTAGCTGCTGTGCTTGGAGCTGGAGTAGCTGCGCTGTCTGTTGCTTTGCCCTCAGACCCAGGGACATTTTTGCCTTTTGAAGGCGCTGGATAGTGTGGATCAGGGCTCTGTAAGCATAGGCCAAGCCCCAGCACGAGAAGTAAACTGTGGCCGATTTTGTAAAACTGTATGTATTACTTTTGATAAATGGTATTACTTAAATACTGTACTTGTTTTTCTAACAACAAGGTTCCAGTTGGCTTTGAAAGGTGATTTCCTTGATTCTTTTTCTGTGTTTTCCTGTTTTCTGATGAAGCCCATCTTTCCCTACAGTAGGTTGCTTTTTTAGTGGGGTGTCCATAGGGCTGAGCTCTCTGCCTCTGCAGTTTCAAGACTGAGCATCTCAAATTCAATTATTCAATGTAGTTACCAGAGGAGGAGTTGCATGGGCTGCAGTTCTATTCTGTTTCCTATGGACTTCATGCAGTACTTCAGATGAAAGCTCCATTATGGCCTTGATGCTCCATCAGAGACCCAGGGTGCATACGTTTACTGCAACAGTTGCCCTTGGGTTGGATAGGCAAATAGGAGGAACTCCCTATAGGCAGCTCGTGCGGACCATAGTGTTTCAGCTTCATTTCTAATTCTAAACTGAGTATTTTCTCAGCGAAAGAAAACCCCTTTTCTTTTCTGACTCCTACTGGGATCTGTATTAATGGGAGATAACATTTGAATAGATCCACTTTTTTTTCCCCTACATGAAACAGTATGAAGGGGAGGTAACCAGATTTCATTAAAATGGACTTAACAAAAATAGATTTAGTTTATCATGCTCAGTCTCCACTGTTTTGGCTTTCAAGTAGTTGGGTTGTCATATGGTTCTAGAGGCTTTCTGTGTGAAAACTGGGTTTATGTGGAGGGGTGAGGGAAGAGCCGTTACCTTGCTCATTGCTCGCTTCTGATCATTTTTTAACCTGCAATATGCACTTTTGTTATAGCTCTCCTGCGTGGCTGAGGTGGGGTAGGTGTTTAATGCAGCACCCAGGGGGGCTTTTAGCCTCCCCAGAGCACGGAAAGCTTCCGGAGGGAGAAGCACAGAGATCATACAGATGATGCCTACTGTGGGAAGAATTTGTGCAGGCCTCCGCGGCAGCCGGGACACAAAGGAGTCACACAGCAAAGCTCGTGCACCAGATGCTTTCACCAGCGCTTTCAGAATGCTCTTATTCTTCAGCTGGGGATGTTTTACAGTTCCAGGCTCTGTATCAAATAGCGTCTTGTTCATCTGCTTCTCCCGTGCTGAATTATTCACTAGTTTCTCTTCAGAGTCCTTCCTGCAGTGCCCAGATTGGCTGGATTGGTAGCTGAGAGGAATATTCATATTAGTTTTCATTACTTGCTATTGTCAGCAAACATTTTGTTACCCCAAAGTCCAGCTTATTTTACACATGTGTGTATATATGTATAAATGCATACATGTGTATATATATGTATAACGATATATATGCATCTATATAATGTCTGAATGACAAAAAATGGTGACTTCTGATCTACGATGCTGCAGGGAAATAGAGGAGTTATTAAACAGGTTTGTGCAAAGCTGGCTTTCCCTCCACCCTGAAGAATCAGCAGCTATTTAGTTTCCAGGGGAGAAGAGCTAAATAAATCCCTGCCTTTGCTGGGTGGAGCACTTGCTTGCAGGAGGCCTTTTATCCAGCCTACACATCCGAGCGTCCCATCGTTTTGTTTTGTATCCTTCCTCACCAGCTCTTTTTGGGCAGTTGTTTTGTCTTGCCATTTGTTCTCATTCATACCCTTCCCTTTTCCTCCTTTTCTTTAGTTTTCTTTCACTGGTCTTTTTAGGATTTTCCTTCTTTTTAGTGATCTAGATCTAAATTTTTTAGCTATCTAGATACTTTGTGTCTAGAGAGCTGGATTTTGTAGCTGGATCTTGAGGTTTTATGGACCCCTCAATATCTGGATATTTAGTTTTTATAGGTATTTATCTCTACAGTACAATCCTTGGTCTGACTCAAGCAGGGACCAAGGATTCATGCTTCCATGCAGCCATGGCAAGCCCAGGTGAAGCTCACAATTATGCTACCTTTATTAATACCATTTTCTTCATCTTCACTGGCTAATTGCCCCATTGTATCTGCAATATGGGTTTCTATTAAGCTTTTTTGTTTTCAGCTTGACTGTCAAGGTGCACATTTTATAAAGCACAAAGGAAGGGCCTCTTTCCTGGAAGCTTTTTGTTTCTATAGTTATTTTTATATATATTTGTTAAATAATAAAATGATAATATAGGATTCCAATGGTTTCAAACAAAGATTGTGCTGCTACTGACTCACAAGGCTTCCAGGAGGACTTCACATGGATAATTGATCCCTAATGTCTGTAGTTAACATGACACTGTATTTTCCTAGTCCTGGAATGAGGAATTAATGCTCTAGTAGGGATTTTGTTTCTCCCCCCCCCCCCTTTCTCCCAGTTAAAGCACAGACTTTGGTTTTAGGCCCATTCTCTTGAGACCCTTTGGACTTTTTTCATGGCTGGGGAACCCAGGTTGGGTTTTACACCCTGGGCCAGTGGGTGGGTGCCAGATAGGTGCTGTGCTGCAGCTCTGCACCCTTGGTGGGGAGCAGAAGAGCCTGAGAACAAGGACAGGACCTATACCCGGCTCCGGTGGCAGCAGTTGACAAATGTTGGCTTTTGAAGGGTTTCTGCTGTCCTTGTGACTTTTCCAGGCACCAGACATGAGTGCTCTCTGCTGAATGTCCCTGGTGAGAGGGTCTGGGTTTGCTGCTGAGGAGCAAGCCCCGCTCTCACCTGCTCAGTGATGAGGTGACAGTGTCTTACTGAGCTCTGGGAGTTGGAACAAATCATTTCCCAAGGCAGCAAATGCCATTTTCTCAATCTGTCCTTGAGTGTGTTCACACGAGAGGGGTCTCCTGATTGTAGCACAGAAATGGTTCCTGTCACGTGTTTTGTGCAGTTTATGCATTCCATATATGCATGTACAGCCTGTATGTACATAGCAAGGAGTTCAGCGCCACATGGAGCCCTTGCGTGAAGGGAAGCAGCTGTGCCAAGCCCACACGTGCACCTCCAGGATGTTTCCATCTAATCCTGCAGCAGAAGACCTCAGCCGCCTACAGCCAGGGTTTGGATTGAATCACAGCAGTTTTGGAGCATAGAAACTGAAGTGGATTTAGTGGGAGGGGCAAGAAGTCTCTTTGAAGACCTCCTGAGCTGACTGCAGCATTGCAACCATACTTCCCCATGTGCTTCCTACAGGAAGAGAGAAGTCAACACATTCACTGATGACTTCAAGCAGAGTCTGAGTATCAGTGTGAACAGTGATCATCATTCAGTGGAAGTGTCCTGTCTAGACACAAGAATTGCAGGATGAGTGGTGTTGGCCACATCTACACCTTGGAGAAGACTCTTTTCTTTGTGGTCCTGATGTCTGCCAGATTCAAAGAAGTGTAACTGCTGCTTTGAGCAAACAGCTTGGCCAAATTCAAGGGAAATCAGTTTAAAAAGCAAGGCACTCTGGTGAAGCACATGGAGGTAGCTGCTGTAAGGTTAAACATTACACAGAAGCTAAGTTAAAGCCCAGCAGAGTGTGTGGCAGAGAGCGATGGGACAAGCCTTCTTCCAAAGCCTCGTTGTGCAAGTCTTGCTGTTCACGGCAGCAATTTGGGGGAGGCAAATAAACCCATTGTTTCCTCTGTTTGCAGAAAGGATCTGCCTGAACTGCAGCAGCCCATTGCAACTCACTTCCATTCCCTTAATGAAGATGGATGAGGGATAAATCGTGCCAGACAGTTGAGCCTTTGGCTTTGTCACAGTGACTGGGGATTTGGACTTCATGGGCAAAGGCTGCCATAGAGAAGATGAAAGGACAAGTTGAGTCTTAAGAGTTACTTTTGAGTTAAAACAGTGGAGACATTTTGCAGATCATTTATTTGAAGGCATTTAAAGGATAACAAAATATACGTCCTTTTGCATTGACGTGCGCAACAAATTAAGGCAGCTTTTGCTCACCGGGGTGGTTGGTACCGCACATGCATCGCTGCTTGATCCCATGAAGCTTCATGACATAGGTCAGTACCACCTCTGTTTTGTGGAGAAGAGCCTTGAAGAGTGAGGTCCTGCTTCACAAGGATGGTTGTGCTCAGCCAGGAGAAGGCTTCACCTCATCTTTCCTCCCATCCCCAGGAGAGCGTTAGGCAGGAGAGGGTGAAGCTTCGTGAAAGGAGGTTGTAGTGAGGTGGGGATTGGTCTCTTCTCCCAAGCAACAAGAGGAAATGGGCTCAAGCTGCAGCAGGGCAGGTTTAGATGGAGCTGAGGAACAATTCCTTCCCCAGAAGGTGCTCAGCATTGGAACTGCCCAGAGCAGTGCTGCAGTCACCGTCCCTGCAGTGTTCACACACCGTGGACACGAGGCCTCAGAGCCGTGGGTCAGTAATGGCCTTGGCAGTGCTGGGGAATGGTTGGACCAGATGAGCCTAAAGGGCTTTTCCAACCTGGTGGATTCCGTGATTCCCTTCACAGCTGTCAGTCATCTGGAGCTCAAGCATATCCTAAATTGGCATCAATCTCTGTCTAATAAACCTGGATGGGCTTTTTGGGGTCAACTTGTTTGCATGAAGCTTGTGGTGACTGTCATAAATTATCTTTATTCCAGCCAGCACCTCAAGTACAGCAGCAGACTGCTTGGTTTTTGGCCTACACCTGGATGGATCTCCCCGTGCTGCTAACCCCATATTCTCATAAAAGTGCATCTTATGGCTATGTGAAAGCTGAAGGTTTCTGTAGGTCTTAACAATATGATTGATAGAAGGAACAATGTCTATGTGACAGCTACTCCAGGGCTTGTCAGGCCACAGCAATCTGGATGTGAAATGAATAGTTTAATTTCCCCTGTTCTAAGAGCAGAGCATCTTTATAGTTACATGTTTCCGTCTTCATGAGTCCTGGCCCTACCACTGCCCATAAGTAAAGCCATAATGGGGGAAAATATGCTACCATATTGTTTAAAAACCAAGCTAATTCAAAATGTAGCACAGTACAAAGCAGATCAACTTGCTTGATTAGGAAAAACGTTACTTATAATCACAGAAGCAATTTATGCCACTGACTTCCATTACAAAAGGTACCAGCAAGCCATATAGTCCACTATAGGAGGTGTAGGGTTCTGACCTATTGTGATTATTGCTGGTTTTGGGCACTATTTGATATATTTAACACTTTTGCATTTACCAAGATGTTTAATTTCATGTGGATCAGTTCAAGTGGTAAATGCTCCATCGCTGGCAGTGTTCAGGGCCAGACTGAACGGTCTTGGGTGATGTTAAGGTCTTTTCCAACTCAAAGCTTTCTGACTCTATGCTGTTATGGGAAGACTGATACCAGGGTCCAATGTGGTGGTTTCCAAGCAGTTGCTATGAAAACACGTAATGACATGCTGATGCCACACTCAAAGAACGTTGGAATTCTGAGGGGAACATAAAGGAATATATTTTCAAAGACCTTTTCAGAGTAACAAACTTTAAATGCCCCATTCCCCCATTGCTGCTCTAAGGAAAGTGGGATTTTAAAGGGGGACAGCGCAGGTCTCAGGTAAACGGGGATGTAGACCAAAAATGCTGATTTCCTTAATTAAGAAAGGAAAACAGAGGGGGAAAAGGGAAGGAAGTTCAGCAATTTCTGCCCATCATGCAATTAAGAAATCTTAGGGTTTTTTGACAGAGTTTTCCAGCATTATAATATTCTCATGTTTGATAAGAGGGGCTAAGAGCAGAGGATCTGGATTCCTGTGCAGTGACTCTGTGCTGGGTATCCAAAGTTTCCTGATTGTCCCCAAATCAGCAGATTTATGTATGGATTTTAATCAGGAGGAAAATCTTGGGCAAGGAGCTGTGTGAGGGTTGCCGAAAGAGCATGAAAGTACATGGTTAAAAATGCTCAGGTCCGAGATAAGGGCAAGGTGTTAAACCTTCAATGTGCTTCATCATGAAGTTGTGAATCTCTAGAGAAATGGCAGGTTTGGGGAGCAGAGGTTTGGCTTTGGGGGCCGTATCCCAAATGTTCCCTGCTCCAGCGCTTCCCAAGCAGAGCAGATCTAATCTCTCTGGACTTCAGTGAAGCATCAGACGTGCTTGGAAAAGAAACAAAAAAGAAGGAAAAAAGTGGATTTAATAACATGAAATCTTTGTTTTAAACATTACCGCTTTTTCTGAATTTGGGGTATTTTAAATGCAAGCTGGTAGGTATAAGGGGTAGCACTGAGTTTATCCTATGGGAAAGGGTGGGGTTCATTGGGAGTTTTCTTCTTCTGTCTTACAAATGGCACTGTGAAATGGATTAACATAGAACCACAGGCTGGTTGGGCTTGGAAGGGACCTTAAAGCTCATCCAGTTCCAGTCCCTTGCCATGGGCAGGGGCACCTTCCACTAGAGAAGGTTGCTCCAAGCCCTGTCCAACCTGGCCTAGAACACTGCGAGGGCTGGGGCAGCCACAGCTTCTCTGGGCACCCTGTGCCAGTGTTTATTATCCTTTAATTAAGTAAATTATCCTTTAATAAAGAAGATCCACAAGATTGTCCTGAAGAGTAGAAAAATCCCTGTTTCTTTTTGTTGTTATTCGTTAAAGGTGGAGTGGGCTGTATACAACAGAGCCGGGGGAAGATTTGGGGTTGCCTCCTTAAAACCCCCTTCTCTACTTATAACTGCTTCTTCATCACAACTAAACTCTGCAATCTTTAGGAATATGCTTCTGTGGTTCACTTTAAGGTGCTGAACAATGTGCAGTTGGAAGTACTGGAGTTCATGTCTCTATTGCCTCGGCTCCAGCTGCAGAACCAGTGATGCTCAGAGGAATGTATTTGAATTATTAGGCTGAACTCTGCATTTCTGGGCCAGAGTCATCTCGGTATTTGGAGGCCGCTGGGATGGAGGTAACTTTGCCAGCAGCTTGTAAATTTGAGCTGGGCTTTTTTACCTTAGTCAGGAAATTCATGTTTGAGCTTTATTTAAGCTGGGATTCACAGTGATCTAATCCCAGCACGCTGCCAAACCCAACCTGCCATTTGGAATACTCTTTTTTTGGCGTTTCCTTGCTGCTCTTTGTTTTAGCCTTTGTGGTTTGGGTCACTCGAGTCCCTCTCCATCATGTTTGTTCCCAGAGCTGCTCATCAGGAGTGGATGAATGCACCCAGTCACCTGGCAAAGAACCTCTCTGGTAATTGCAGAGCAGCGTGGAGCTGCTCGACCCGCATACGTGGGGCAGAGCTGACCCCCTTCAGGCTTTCCAGGGAAAAACACAGTGAGGAAATGCTTTCCATTTCGAAAGAGCAGCTAGAGAAAAGCATGGGGTGGCATTTTGCAGGTCCTGGGGCATGATGTGTGTGTGTACATCTGTATATACACATACAAATCTACACTGCTGGTGTCATATGCAAGTCCAAAGTAATACATATGGAATAATATCTAATAATATATGTAATAGAACATGAATGTACATACACACAAATCTGCATTGCAGCTGTCCAAAGTGACATAACGCAACATAACAATAATTATAATATAATGGCATGTGGTGGTATTTTGTAAGGATTGGGGGACAGTGTGCATGTATATGCACAAGCACACACAAAGTGCATTGCAGTGTCATTATATCTGTGCACATATATATTATTCTATATATACACATATATTATTAATGCATATATTGTATATTATAAATATACAATACATGTATTATTTAGATATTATTATATAATAGTAATACAATAATAAACACACAAAAATCTGCATTGCAGGTGTCATATAGAAGTCCAAAATAATATATATATGTATATATGTATGTATAAAATCTACTGAAATAATATATACAATGTAATGGAATATTATATGTACACGTAAATCTGTATTGCAGATGTCATGTAGAAGCCCACAATAGTATGTATGTTATGATAATATCTATCTCTTATGGTAGTATACATAATTATATATGCACACAAAAAGATCTGTATTGCAGGTGTCATATAGAAGCTCCAAGTAAAACCCCACTTTGTTTTTTTGGGTTATGGTTTGGCATGGAGCTTAGCATCCTTGTAAAAACCCGTATTTTCACTTAATTCTCAAGCTGCAGAAGAGCACATGAGCTAATACGAGTAAACCCTTTCTGCTGTGGAAAAGCACCTCTGTGATGGATGCTTAAAATAGTTCAGGGAGTAGCCAGTGATGGAAATCTGTCCGGTGTTTCAATTATTGCATCTGCTCATGGAAAGGTGAGGTGTGTCAGTTATCTCTTGTGGGTGCGAATGGCTCTGTTGAATAGCTGCAGATGCTTCTCCAGCACGTAGGTATGTCATTGGGAGCGAAAAGGCCATCAAAGCTAACTTAAAATTATAGGTATTAAATCAATTTTCAAGGCATTTAAGTGACTCCCCCAAACCAGCAGCTGGTCAGCACTGGGATGATGATGATGTATAATTCCCCGTGTGGTCCTCAGAGCAGCGCTGTCCATGTATCTCCAAACCTGGCATGGGCAGTGATTTCTGTGTGGCACATACAGCACAGTACGGCTCATTTCCCACTCCGCTCTCCCCTGCCCTTGCTTTTCTTTTTCTCACATTGAATCAAATAATCATCTTCTCCTGCTTCTTACCTTAATTGCCACTGTATGTTTGCTTTAAATCACAATACTGTATTGCCAGAGCTTTAGATTAGCATTAAAGGGGGAAAAATACTGCTGTGGAGAGAGCAAAGCACTTCAAAGACTTGCTTGTGAGGTATGCCTATGGAAGGTCATCTGCCATTTCAGTTGCCCATGCATCTGGCCAGTCAATTCTTAAATCACCTGTGATTCAGTCCTTGGTGTTTTCATCATGTGAGTGCTTAATGTGTTAAATAACTCCAGTCTTGCTGCTCCACTTATGCCTCAAATCACAGAAATGAGGGTGCCCGTTTAATTTTACCAGTGTTAAACACAGTGATACTTCGTAAAGTGCATCATGTGCAGGTACCCAAACTTCTTTTTCTGATGTTCTCAGTACAAGTGGGCATCCAAGAGCTGCTAAACCTGGTTTAATCCTGAGCCTGGGCTGTCTCAGGAGGGATTATAGCCCCTAGTATTGGCATTAACGCTGCAAGACAGAAGCAAAGCTTTCTGAAGTGCTTACACAGCACAAAGAAACTTTGCTGAAGCCTTTTGACTCAAGCGCTGCTTTCTCCTCTGGGCTGCGAGCAGGAGAGCCGTGGCTTCTAGAATTACATCACAATTAGGATATTTGTAATAATAGAGATGCAATATAAATAGTCTTATGGCAGAAGGGAAATAGACGGGTAATGAATGGGTGCGACCTGCCTGTTGCTGTCTTGGTTTTGCTTTCTGGCTCGTGCAGGCCTTCCCTCTGTACAACATCTGGTTTTCATCTGCTGCAGGAAAGCCAAATAATTTCAATAAAACTAGGAGAAAACATAATGCTTTTTAACACACACACACACACACACACACACACACACACACACACACAGAGAGCCCCACACACCCCCCTGCCCTGCCATGTACAGATTTTAGCCTGGGTTTCAAGCAGGGCTATTAATGAATTTGGTCAGCCTGGGTTATTGTCAGCGTGGATGCTGACTTGGATGGTTGAGTAAATGCATCAGCTGATGGACAATGCAATTAGAGCTTCACGAGGTCTGAAGTGGTAAATAATGTGTGCTGAGCTTGCTCTGAGTTCTGGTGCCTCCCCCAGCTGATGTCCCAGTGGAATACTGAAGCATGGAGGAGATCCTGCTGGTCAGAGCAGCCTTGTTCCAGAAGGACCAGCTGCCTTTGCTCAAGCATTAAGCACACAGCAATAGCAGCACTGCATTAGCATGTGACAGAGGTACATGGCCTAAATGGTCAAATACCAGATATATTGACACAAAATGAAATATGCAATGTAAACCTGAGATATATTAATAGAAAATACACATATAACATGAGATGTATAAATAAAATAAATGTAATGTCTATTTCCGCGAGATGCATGCAAATGAAAGACGTGTATTATTTTCTTTATATCTGCCCCTCTAAGTCTGACCAAAGTTGCCGTTTAGGCTAATTTGGAGGTTTAGATGTAGCGGGGGTCAGTGTCTGCTCAATCTCCAGCACATTAGCAGCCCCCTGACTGTTTTTAAATCGTGCTTTATTGATCTCAGGCTTTTAAAGAAGCCCAGAAGCTCTTAGTGAGGGCTTGGTGCTGTGCAGATGGAGTATAGGTCTTGCTATGAGCAATATCGGCCTGAGCAGTTCGGTATTCCAGGAGTAGTTAGTAATTCCTTTTTCCATTTAGACCTCAGAACTCATCAGCTCCTGCCCCCACTGGGGTTTTGTTGTTGTGAAAGCTTCGTTGAGGTATAATTATGAGAAAGCAAAAGATTGGAAGACATGGACTGGTGGAAAGCTTCCCTGCCAATGGCAGGGGGTTGGAACTGGATGATCATAAGGTCCCTTTCAACCCAAACCAGTCTGGGATTCTATGATTTCTGGTTTTCTGTATTAAGTACATCTTCTTGGCAAGAGAAATGTAGCTAGGAGAGGGAGCTTCTTGAATAACTAGGTCACCTTACCTGCTAGCGTAAGGCATAAAGGATCTGTGTGAGTCTATAGGAGACAGAAGTTTGCATTTTACTTTAATGGCTGTAATTTTAAAATTGCTTTATGGTTATCATGATGAAAGACATGAACTACTCATTTTTCCAAAGTGTTTATTGACGTTTCTAGCTTTCAATTGGAAATTCATAAAGTAAAAGATGTTTGAGCTTCCTGTTAAGGAAAAACACAGATAGGTTGTAGCTAACTTTTAAGTAAGAAGTAAAATAGGTTTGAGCTTACTATTAGGTTTTCTATTTGGAGAAAAACTCATGCATTTCCATCTAGTTACAGAATCACAAACTGGCTTGGGTGGGAAGGGACCTTAAAGCTTCTTTACGTTGTTGCTTCTAGCCTGGGAAATGCTTGTTTGAAACGTGGAGCTCACCACCTGATAAAACCCAGCAACCCGAATCACACTGCTAAAGCTCTACCACTTGCACGTATCTCCCCCAGCTTTCGGTTTCCATGAGGAGCCCTAAAAGCCACCTCCATGCAGCAGAGCCCAT